>VXAU01002198.1:103482-117890 GCA_013399695.1 Formicarius rufipectus | reverse complement strand
CACCGCGCTCCGGCCGCGGCCACTGCGGGGCTCCGTCGGGGCCTCCCCGGGGCAGCCCGCGGCCCCCGCACCGGGCACGGCCCTCACAGCGGGCACGGTCCCCGCACCCCGCACCGGGCACGGTCCTCACACCGGGCACGGCCCTCACACCGGGCACAGCCCCTGCACCCCGCACCGGGCACGGTCCTCACACCGGGCACCCCGCACCGGGCACGGCCCTCACACCAGGCACGGCCCCGCACCGGGCACGACCCCCGCAACCCCCGGGCTCTGCCCGTCGGGGGTCCGGCTCGGCCCGAAGCTCGGCCGGTGCCCTTAGTACGAAGGGTGTCCACCGCCTGCCACAGCGCGGGACACGGTACCAGCACCGGGACACCGGGGGTGGGGGCTCGGCCCGGCCCGGCTGGGCCTGTAGCCGGCGCTCCCAGGCATCGCCCTGCTCGGTTCCGTGGCTCTGGCCCCTCAGGGGTAAGGGGTGGCAGCTGTCCCAGCCCGGGTGGGACCTCGAGGGTGAGCAGGGCCAGTGGCAGCGCCAGCCACGGGAACGAGCCTTGGCACCCCGAAGGACAGGCAGGGCGGACAGCGCAGGCAGCAAGGATGGAGCGGCCGCAGGGCTAAGGCAGCTCGGCAGGAAAACGACCCAAGCTCACGGTGAGCCTGTCAGGGTCACTGCCCGGCCTTGAGCCAGCCCTGGGCACCGCCTGGGCCACCAACAGCCCCCGCAGGGCCCTCCTTGCAGCCACCGGCTGTGCTGGGAGCACAGCTCTCTGCCAGCCTGTCCCGGAGCAGCCGTGTGTGCCGGGGCAGAGGGCTCAGCCCCAGCCTGGTGGTGCCTGGGGAGGTACAGCACCGTGTCCCCCATCCCACAGCCCCTCCGGAGGCTCCTGCAGTGCAGGGCAAGTTGCTGGGCCTGGCAGGGCTGGGATGGGGCTGCCGACGGGGCTGGTGGCACGGGGGGGGGCCAGCTCCGGGAATCGGCCCCGGTGGCTGCCAGGCCTGTGGCAGGGAGGGGGGGAAACCCGATCCTCCGTGGTAGGGTCTGGGCTCCACTCCCGGCTCCCTGGCCAGGCCTCAGCTGCTAAATTTAGCCCTGGGGAGGCACAGCTGGAGCAGGAGCTCAGCCCAGCGGAGCAGAGGCTCAGCCCGCTGCAGGAGCTGGCATGAGCAGGTGGTGGCTGTGGAGCCACGGTGCGCTGCGGTCCTGGGCGAGCCCCCAGCGAGCCCCCAGCTGCCCGTCCAGCCACTGGCTGGGCGTTGGCACTGCCCACACTACTGTGGCCTCAGCTCGGCTGCCCCACGTGTGACCATGAGTCTTCCAATGGGCCTAGTGCTGGCCCCACCAAGCCCCACCATTGCCCTGCTGGGCCCCCTGTGGATGAGGGAGCTCTGTGGGTGCTGGTGGTGAGGGGAGACACCTGGGGCAGGTCCCAGCCTGGAGATCTGGGAAAGGGTATGGGGCTGGAGAACAAGCGACTCTGGAGGAGAACCAGCCGCACTGCCCAGTCCTAGAGAGGATGTGGTCATTTCCCAGTGAAGGAGCCCCTGTTTAGCTGCAGATCCTGCCTGCAATAGGGTAGATTTCACAGCCCTGAGCCACCCCTCAGCGTTCTGAAGCCACCCCTCAGCATTTGCTGGGACCATGCACAAGGATAGCCAGGATGGATGGGGCCTCTCTCCACTTTCCTAGGGCCACCAAGTGTCTCACCAGGTGCTATGGGAGTGGATGGGTGAGTGGCTGGGAAGGCCGTGCTGAGGGATGCTCCAGCCACCCAGCCCCTCCAAGCAGAAGAAGCAGCTCCAAAGTCCGCCTTGTCCTAGGGCAGCCACCCCAGGCATGGGGAGGGGTCCCTGGCCCAGGGCCCCCCAGCCTTTCACCTGTGGCGTGACCAGCTGTGCTGCTCAGCTCTTACTGGAAGAGGAAGCTGCCGGGAAGGCGGTGTGTGCGGTGGGGCAGCTTTGGGGAGGCTCAGCTGGGCTCGGCAGCCGGCACAGCTCAGCTGTCCGTGCTCCCAGGTCCAGGGCCAGTAACGGGAAGCGTCTGTTCTCAGTGACGGTAAATCAGATCGGGGAGATTAGAGGCCTTTTTGCCTAATCATGAGCAGCTTGAAGTTGGAGGACAAGTTCCTGGAACAAAGAGGAAATGGAGGCAGTAAATAAAGAAAAACTGTTAACATGTGGCCCTGCGTGTGAAAAACGTCTCATGAAGGACTGTTTATGGCTCATTCATCCGCAGGGCTGGCAGTGAGGGTGGCAATGAGAGAGGGGGCCCCATGGGCAGGGGCACAGGCAGGGGCAGGGCAGCCAGTGGGGCAGCTGCAGGCTCGGGATGGGGGAGCCTGGGAGGGGCCAAGGCTGTGGCCAGCCATGTGGCAGAGGGAGGGAGAAGGCAGCAGCGTGGCAGCAGCCATGGTGCAGGTAGTTGGAACGCACACATAACACAGGTAGGCAGAGCTGGGCAGCATGTGCCCTTGAGGGGAAAGGGACACGTGAAGGCACCTGGCCCACAGATCCCCTGCAAGTGCTAGGAGAGGTACCTGGTTCTGCAGAGCTGTGCGCCCCTCCTGACCTACTGCACGAGGTGGGCACAGCCCAACTGGTGCAGCCTGACAGGGACAGGCAGGGGTCTCACTGCCGCACTGGGAACATACCCTCCTGCTCCAGGGCACTGCAAATTTCTGCCAAGAGGCCGGTCGGTCCCCCCAGAGCAGGCAGGTAGTGCTGAGAACCGCAGAGCTGCCCACAGAGCCCACAGAACCACTGCAGTGTCAGCCCACCTCTGGTGCCCCCGGACGATGTGTCTGTCGGCTGCTGCCAGGGCAGACGCAGCCAGAGCCGGAGCCGGTTCCCAGCAGCCTGGTGACCCCGTGCCAGCCCTGCTGGCAGCGGCACAGCGTGGAGGGAGCCGGAGCCATCCTCGCTCAACCACGGCAGGACTCGCGGGTCCCCCCCGGCGCTCCCTCCCGCAGGACGCCCAGGACGGCGCTCCTGGCAAAGCGAGGGGCGCGGGAGAATGCGGGGGCCGGGGCAGCTTCCACCCGAGTTCCCCAGCGCCCCCGCGGCCGGGGACACAGCGCAGAGCCGGGGGATGGAGTTACGAGCGGACGGAGGGACGNGGGGTGGCTGTCCGCGCCCCGCGGGGTGCTCGGGGGGTCGCGGCCGTGGCGCCCCCCTCGCTCCGCCGCCTCTGCCCCGCGCGTGGTGGACCTGCGGAGCGACACGGTGACCCAGCCGTGCGCCGCGATGCGCCGCGCCATGGCCCGCGCCGCCGTGGGCGACGACGACTACGGGGAGGACCCGGCAGTGAACGGTGCGCGGAGGAGACGGGCTGTCCGTGGGATCCCTGCCCGCAGCCCCCAGGCCCGGACGCAGCTGGATGGGGAGCCCGAAGCGGGTCCGAGGGGGCAGCCGGTACTTGTGGGGGTCCCGGCCCCCCGGGCTCGCCCGGCCACAGCCCCTCAGGATGCCCGTGTCGCCCCGCAGAGCTGCAGTGCCGCGCCGCGGGCATCCTGGGCATGGAGGCGGCTCTCTTCGTGCCGACGGCCACCATGGCCAACCTCGTTGCTGGTGGGTCCGAGCCTGCACCGGGGGCAGGTGGTGCCCCCGTCGCGTGGGAGGTGTGGAGGGTCTGGACAACCCCGTTCCCCCCGGGAGAGCATTGCTGCGCCTGGGGTCTCCATTACAGCCCCACTGCTGTCGGGGAGGTAGCGGGAGGGCGATAGGACAGAGAGCTATGGGGTGCTGCCCTTGGCACATCTCCCTCACGGCCCTTCTTCCCCTAGTGATGTGCCACTGCCAGCGCAGGGGAGCTCAGCTGTTCGTGGGCCAGGACGCCCACCTGCACCTCTACGAGCACGGCGGGGCTGCACAGGTGGGTGCCACCGGCAGGCACGGTGGCACTGCTGGCAGCGCAGGCAGGGGCAGGAGGGTGGCCTTGTGCTGCCCTCCTCTGGCTGCCAGGGCTGGGCTCGGCAGACGATCTGCTGCCACAGCATCGCCTGGAGTGTCCCAAACCACAGGCTGTGGCATGAGTGGGGGCTGAGCACACGCGATGGGGGGGACGGAGGGGCAGAAGACTGGAACCCCCCTGTGCCATTACTGTCCTCTCTCAGCTCTATGCTCTTCCCTGCCCTGGGCACAGGTTGCCGGTGTCCACTCCCAAGCTCTGCCAGATCTGCCAGATGGCACCTTTGACCTGGACCAGCTGGAGCGGACCATCCGTGAGGCCCATGGTAGCCGGTACCACCCATGCCCCGAGCTCATCTGCCTGGAGAACACACACAGCTCGGCGGGGGGCCGGGCGCTGCCCCTCACCTACCTCAGACAGGTGGGAACCTATGGACAGTGCTGGCACAATCCTGCTTGGTGTGAGCAGCCGGCCCCAGAGTCAACCCAGTTGACACTCTGGGGCCACTGGAGTCCAGAGCTCAGCTCACAGCGCCACCAGACACCGCAGGAGTCCCTACCAGACCAGCTGCCCCTCTGCCCCCCAGGTCCGTGAGCTCGCTGATCGCTACGGGCTGCGGGTGCACATGGACGGCGCACGGCTGATGAATGCGGCGGTGGCCCAGGGCGTGGAGCCAGCTCAGATCACCCAGCACTGTGACTCTGTGTCCCTCTGCTTCTCCAAGGTGTGCTTCTGTGGGGAGGGGTCTCTGGGGCCGATTTGGGGCAGCACAAGCTGGAGCTTGGCTCTTGTTCATAGGCCTTGTGCTAAGAACACACCTGGTGGGCTGGACATGTCCCCAGGAGGGGCGGCCACCCCGGAGCAGCCAGGGTGACCCCGCTCGCTGGTGGCTCCGCAGGGCCTGGGTGCCCCGGCCGGGGCGGTGCTGGCGGGGCGCAGGGGGTTCATCGCCGAGGCCTGGTGCATGCGGAAGCTGCTGGGTGGGGGAATGCGGCAGGCAGGGGTGCTGGCAGCTGCTGCCCACCTCGGGCTGCAGCACGCAGGGGCCACGCTGCGCAGAGACCACGACAACGCCCGGCGCTTTGCAGAAGGTACCTCGGGGCCCTGCGGTGCACCGGGAGGTAACGGCACACCCGGCTATGCCGTGCACTGCTGGGGTAATGGTGGCTCAGGCACCATCCCTTCGTGGCAATGCTGGGCCTCCAGCCAGATGAGGATCCTGCTGTGATCCTCACCTGGATGGAGCGCTGGGATGATGCTGTGGCCGTCCCCATGGTGCCCACAGTGACCCTGTTACCATATAGGGGTCAAATGGCCGCCCGTTTGGCCAGGACCTTGGGCAGAGCTGGGGCAGGTAGACTCTCCCAGGTAGCCTCTCCCAGGTAACCAGGCACTGGGCTTGCACCCACCACCCTGGCCTCCCGCAGGCATCCACGTGCTGGACTTGCCTCTCTGTTCCATTAACCTGGCAGCAGTGGAGACCAACATCGTGATGATAAAAGTCCAGGGGGCCTGGCCATCCCCTGCTGAGCTCTGCAATCACCTGCGTGCTGTCAGCGAGGAGGAGGTGGCTGAGACTGGGCGGGCTGTTAGTGTCCTGCTGCTCCCCTGGTCGGCACACACTCTGCGTGCTGTCTGGCACCGTGACATCTCGGCCCATGACACTGAGCTTGCAAAGAACAAGCTGGAGTTTGTTGTCAGGAAGTGCCAGGAGCTGGCCCTGGGACTGCACCCAACTCCTCCAGGTGTGGGGGGAGCTTGAACATCCTGGCAGCCCTGCAGCTGCAGCAGGTAGGCCAGACCATGTTGCAGGGGCTGGGACCAGCCCTTGTGTGCTCCGGGTACGCTCCCAGTTAACTGCAACCCATCATCTGTCCCCACAGGCAGGCTTACAAAACAGCATGAGCACAGTTTGTGGGAGACCCTCAGCCCTTGGGGTGGTCAGTGCATAAAATAAACATTTTCTGGCAATACTGTGGCTGTGCAGGGTGTTTTTTCTCAAGTGTGCCTAGTTCTCTTGGCTCTGCAGCAGGGACATCATGCTCTACCACTCCTGGCTCTGCAGCAGGGACACTGCAGCCAAGGTCCCCATGGAGGGACAGATGCTTCCTGAGGATGTGGAAGCATCTCATCTACAGGACCAGGGTCACTGCACAGCATTGCCAAGGTTTGTGTCAGGGTTTGTCCCAGGAGCATGAGCCCAGCCTGGCCCAGATGGCTCTGTCACCCACATTTCCAGAGACGTGTGTCATCCCAGTCCTGCAGCCACACATGGGCTCCCCAGGCTTCCTGTTACTTTCTGGGTCAGTGAGTCCCAGCATGGAACTCCACACTGGAAGAAGGGAGTCAGCAGCAGTGACCTTGGTGTGCACTCGGTGGCTCCCTGGGAAGCAGCTACCCCAGGCAGCAGTAATTAGTTTTATTTGGTATTGGCAACATGCAGTTTAAAGGACACTGAGGGAACAAACTTCTTCAACCAGATGCCCAGACAGAGCCTTGCAGCTCTCAGCTCCCTGTGCTCCAGCAGGCAGGAGCACCCCAGGAAAGGGGCACCAGCCTAGGCTGGGCTTAGCAGAGGACGGTCTGAAGCAGTGGTTGCCCGGTGCTGGAGTAAAGAGGCAGGAGGACACCTGCTGCCTGGTGCCACCATGCAGGGCCTTGGTCCCTGTCTATCTGCCTTCAACGTGCCATCATGCTCTTGAAATCATGTGCAGAATGACCTGGGATTAGGAACCAAGCCCTGTGAGCAGCAGCTGGCCTTGCTCCTCCCCACAGGGAGGTGACAGCCAGCACTGCGCCCACTTGATCTGCCTCAGTATGACTCCCCTGCCTACCTGAGTTAGGATATAGCTGTCCTCTGACAGCTTCTCAATTACATCAAAGTGATCCACATCGGCCAGATCCAGCAGGGAGACAGACCAGCCAGCTGCACGCAGGGCCTGCAGAGAGAGCAGAACTGGCAGGAGGGACCCTGACCTCCACCTGCCCCACACAGGAGAGCAGGAATGATGGCTTGGCAAAGACTGGCATCCTTCCCTGAGGCAGAAACACTGCTCTGGTCCAGCACATAAGCTCTTCATCTGCATTGGACAGGTTGAAGAGGGTGAGCTGGAGCAGTGTCACTGTGGAGCTGGGCAGGACACTGCTGGAACTCACCTGGCTGTACTCCTGTGACTGCCTGCGAAACTCTGGGGAGTCGTGCTGGGCCACAGCCACAAGCACCTCACAGGCTGCTGGTGCCCTCGGGGTGATGTGTCGCATGGGACTGTTCCTCTGGGCCACCTCCCTGCAGGAATCACCACAGTGGCAGATGAGGCAGCCTCTTTCTCCAAGAGCACCCATGTCCTTGACTGAGCTCATCAGCCAAGGATGGCACAGGGGCAGAATGGCCACAGAGCCACTGCTGTTTGCCTGCCTCTGCGCTGTCCCTGCAGCGTGTGGGCTCACTGGCTCATGTTGAGAGCATCATTCACATAGGTGTGCAGGATGGGCTCCAAGTCGTACACACCGCTCACCAGCACCACTCCTGAAGGCAGAGACATTGCCAAGTGAGGGGCCACAGTTCGGATGGCTCCCACAACCCTGCGGACCCCATGGTGGGGCAGCTCATCCCCTTGGCACCACAGCCCTGCAGCCTTGTCCCAGGTGCAGAGACCAGTTCTCCTCCAGTCTCTGCACTGGGATACAGCAACTCTACCTTTGATATCTGGCACTACTCGGAATTCTGTCCAGTCCGTGGACAGCACCATGGCTGCCAGGTGGGCCCCTGCCGAGTGCCCGCACAGGTAAATGCCTCTGGAAGGAGGGAGCCATGAGCCAGTTCAGGGAGTGACTGGCAGGGGCACCTGGGGGCACCTAGGCACATCCTGCTCCATGTGGAGGAGGCAGCACAGCCCAAACACAGCAGCTTGGATATTTCCTAATCCATCAGCTGCTGCCTTGTGCGGTGACAGGATCACGGCCACAGGCACTACCCAGCACTTGGGTCGAGGCACTGGAGCCTTTGTCCCGGAGCAGGGCTTGTTTGTCCTCCACATCCACCCTCCCACAGCAGCTCAGCTCCCCTGGGAGCTGCCCACCTGATCCCAGGGTATTGCTCCACCAGGAAGGCAAGGCTGCGGCGCACCTGCAGAACCATGGTGTCCATGTGGCCTGGGCAGAGGGCAGAGGGCAGGGTCAGAGGATGCCAGGCCACGTGGGCGGCCACAGCCTCTGCAGGGCAACACCTACCTCTGGGGGCTGTGTCGTACCCCACGGCCACCACCATCACCCCCCGCGACACCAGCTGGGGGGCTGCAAACCCTGACTCGTCCTTACTGGGGAGAGAGACACCGACAGGCTGATGGGGCCAGGGGTTGTGAGGGCCAGCTGGGGACTAGTCAGAGCGTCCCAGTGTCAGGAGAAGGGAGTCAGTAAGGGTGGGCAGGGCAGTCCCTTCCCAAGGGATCCCACCTCACCTCAGGCTCTGCCAGTATCCTCCATGGATGTAGACCAGGACCGGGAAATCTGCACAGCGCGGTGGGGAGTGAGCAGGCGGTCCAGCCCCTGCCCACCCCCGTCCTCACCGTCCCTGTCACTTACTCCCAGAAGGGTCCTTAGGGAAATAGATGTCCAGTTTCTCCCCGTCCCCGTTGCCATAGGGGACATGCAGCGAGGTCTGCGCGCTGGCCCGGGCCCGCTCGGTTCCTGCGGGACGGGAGGCGGTGGGGTACGGGGATCGCGGTATCGAGCTCGGCCCCGCTACCGACGCCCCCCGCGCCTCACCTGCCGCCGTCACTGCGAGGTGGGCGTCGATAATGGTGTCCCGGTCGAGGCGGGGGGACCAGCGGCTGGGGGAGTACTGGTCCTCCAGCGCCTGCAGGGAGACAACGGGGCTGCAGCGGGGACAGGTGGAGACCTCCCCGCCCCGCGGCCCGGGACAGAACCGCGCGCTGCACTCCCCGCTGGCCCTACCTCGGCGGACATGTCCCGCCACCCCGCCATGCTGCGCCCGCTTCCGGTCCCGGTCCGCTCTCGGTCTGCTCCTGGTCCTGGTCCCGGTCCGACCCCGCTCCTGGTCCCAGTCCGCTCCTGGTCTTGGTCCGCTCCTGCGCTCTGTCCACTCCCGCTCCCGGTCCGCTCNCCGGAGCTCGGGGGCGTGGCCAGAGCCGGAGGCGGGGTCATATCGAGAGGGCGTGACCAGTGCGCGTGGGCGTGTCCTGACCGCCCATTGGCCCTCCCGGGCCGGGGGCGTGGCCGACGAGCTGAGGCAAATAAGAATTTTGGCGCCCGTGCTCTCATTGGTCAGCGCCACGAGTGCCGGCGCGAGCCCTGCCGCGATTGGCTGGTGAGACGGCGCGGGGGCGGGGCGCTTCCCGCGATTGGTCGGCGCGGGCGCGGCGAAGCGGCGCGCGCGGGCTCGGGCCGCCAGTCCGCCAGTCCGCCAGTCCGCCATGAGCTGCCTGACGGTGCCCGGTGTGCACCCCGGCTCGCCCAGCCGGCCCCGCGGCCAGATCCAGGTACGGCACCGCCCCCGGGCACCTGCGGGGGGGAGGCTGCGGGGCACCGGGCGGGGCCGAGGTTGGCCGTTGACATACCGTTCTGTTCCCCAGGTGATCTTCGGGCCGATGTTCTCCGGGAAGAGGTAGGCTCGGGGCGGGGGCTGCAGGGCATGGCCCGGGGCGGGAGGCGAGGGGAGGGCCGGGGCCCGCTGACACCGTGTCTTGCAGCACGGAGCTCATGCGGCGGGTGCGGCGGTTCCAACTTGCCCAATACCGATGTCTGCTGGTGAAGTACGCCAAGGACAACCGCTATAGCTCCTCCGGGGTCTGCACACACGACAAGTGAGTCCCTGGGGAAGGAGGACTGCCCCCACCTTCGCGGGGCTGTCTGGCCGGCCCGGCTCACCCCATCCCTGCCCACAGGAGCACCATGGAGGCCGTGCCCGCCGGACTCCTCCAAGACGTGTACCAGGAGGCGCTGGGAGCTGCCGTCATCGGCATCGACGAGGGCCAGTTCGTAAGTGCATGGCTGGGGTGGGTTCGGGGCGGGCTCTGAGTGCCATAGGGTCTCCAGAACACTCTGTGCAGACCAAAGCCTGAGTCTGCTCTAGGAGGAGGTAGGAAGAAATGCCCTGGGGCAGTCTGATCCAGTTGGACTGGGCTTGTAGTAAAACTCTCCCTCCCTGTAGTCTCTGATGACATGGGACTTGAGCCCATTCCACAGGGCACATGGCTCTGATTTTCCTTGTTCCCAGCGCCACTGTCTGGGCATGCACTGTGGGATGCAGAGCCAAGTGCTGCCCCTCCTCCCTCCTGACACTGTGCTGTACCCTCTCCAGTTCCCAGACATTGTGGAGTTCTGTGAGACAATGGCCAATGCTGGGAAAACTGTCATTGTTGCCGCTCTGGATGGGACTTTCCAGAGAAAGGTAAAACACTCATTTTGGTACAGCAACTGCTTTGGAACTCTCCCGGAACCTCCCAACAGCACCTCCCCTGCTGTCTCCCACAGGCCTTCGGGAGCATCCTGAACCTGGTGCCGCTGGCAGAGAGCGTGGTGAAGCTGAACGCTGTGTGCATGGAGTGCTTCCGGGAGGCCTCTTACACCAAGAGGCTGGGAGCAGAGCGGGAGGTGAGTTCCCTTGGAACAGAAACGGCTTCACCTTGCCAGTCCTGCTGGTCCAGAGGGATCTCCTCAGGGGAGCTGGACTCTGCAGAGTCACCCTCCAAATTTCCCTGCCAGGTTGAAGTGATTGGAGGAGCCGACAAGTACCACTCTGTGTGCAGAGCCTGCTACTTCTGCAAGCGGCCCCAGCAGCCTGGGCTGGAGAACAAGGAGAACATGCCCCTGGGACTGAGGCAGCAGCAGGCAGCTGCCATTCGGAAGATCTTCACTTGACTGCTGGGAAAATAGAGAGGAAGGGAGCTCAGCGCTGTGGCCCATGGACACCAGATCTGCCTCCCCCCACTTTTAGTGAACTGTTCAATGCCTCAGTTCTCCCTGCCCAACCTCCACTTCCCACCCCTGCACCAAGTGCCACAGCCAAGGAGGATCCACTGGGCCTGATGCTGGGAGGAGCTGCAGCAAGAGCCTGACTAGAGTGAGTTCCCATCTCAGAATCTGGAGAGAAATAGGTATAGTTAGGGATGCTGCTGCACACAGGCCCTGGGTCACTGCATAGCAAGCTAGGCTGCTGGGCTCCTGTTGCTGACCGGGGCTCTGGCTGGCTCTCCCAGTGCTCTGTGTATGCTCAGGCTGGCACTGGTGCTGGTTCTGGTGCCTGTGAACACAGCCCTTCTCTCTTATACACTGTTGCTAAATTCCAGGTTTCTCAAGACAATGTACAGTCATTAGCATTTTAAACCCACTTCCTTTTTTAACAGTCTGAGGTAGCTCAACCCTTCTCACAGAACTGTGGCACAACTTTTAAACTGACATACACAACAGTCTGGCCCTGAGCAGGCTGTTGGCCTCTCTTGTCTGCCAACATACTCACTTGTATTACTGCCCTGTCAATTCTTGTTGAAACAGAAGAAGGGGAAAGAAGGCCTGACTCAACCTGGCAGCAGGCTCTTCTGACCTGTTGAACATCAGTGGCCTGGCAGTGGTCTAGCAGCCATTGTCCTTTGGAAGAACAAGTCCCAAGAAGAGCCTCTTCCAAATTCAGGCTGGTTCAAGGTTGGTGCTGCTTTACCTGTGAGGGATTTGGAGGCTCAGGGTTTCATCTACCCAGATTTGGGCAACTGTTCCTGTGAAGGTCCTGCTACTCTGCAAAGGGGCTCTGATCTCAGGGAAGGGACTGGTTCTCCACTTTAGTTGTGTCTCTTGCTCCTTCCTGAGCCTTCCAAAGTTCTTGAGGCTGACACTTCCTCTGCTCTAAGCTGACTGAAGGATCCTCTTCTCCCTTTGCTTGACTCAGCTTCTGGAAAGTTGTTGGCTTTGTTCCTTACTCCCTGCAAAAGTGCTTTTCCCTGAAAAAGCATCCACAGGCCCTGAGCAGTAACTCTTGGTTCTGGCCAGGCCAGATCTCCATGTGTAAACAGGGTCACTGCCTGTACCCTGGGAGGCTCCAAGAGCCACCTGAATTCCCGTTACTGGTGAGCACAACTGTACTCAAGCACTCAAGTGCCAGGCCTGGGCCTTTCTCTCAGGGCTGGGGAAGGTCCTGCTGCTGCTTTATGTTAATAAATAACTTAACAAACCTCTTTGTGTGTTTTCTACCAAAGCTTCCTGGCTGTGGCCAGTGAGATTGCACAGCCTGGTCACTGGAGCAGTCACAGGGCAGGAGAGCTGCTTGCAGTGCTGGTGTTGGAGCTCTGCTCAGACTGAGGAGCAGGAGGAGGGTAGCTTAAAAATAGCCACCAGCATGGGTGTGCTGTTTGCAGCACAACAGTTGGCAGGAGTTGTGCTGCTGCCGCCTTGCCTGGCACCCACAGCTCTCAGGGGCAGAGAGCAGGATCCCCTTATCCAGAGACAAAAGGCACATGGTAGCTTGGTGAAAAAGTTTATTCCAACCCTACAGTGACAACTACTTGAACACCAGCCCCAGCAGCAACAGCCTGCACAGGGCCACCGGGAACAGCAGCGAACACAACCTGAGACAGCAGCCCTGTGGCTCCCAGGGTGGCTGAGTGTGGGTGGGAGCCATGGGCAGGAGCACGGCCTCATGTCATCAGAGGCAGAGTCCATGGGGAAGGCAAGCGAGGGAAAGAAAGCACTTCAGAACCTTCCCCAGCTGGAGCAGCCACAGCCCTCCCGAGGGATCCCAGCGCTCACTGCTCTCACGCATCTCAAACTGAGTCATCTGAGCACACACCAGCAACTCTGCTGCAGGCTGGGGGAAGTCACAGTGTGGCATTAGAGGCAAGACAAGGGGGGCTTTGGCAACAGCTCACCCAGCAGCAGCTGAAGGGGGAAGGCATGGGAAGCTGGTGCAGGCGGCAGCCGGGCCTGGCTGTGCTATGGCAGCAAGAGACGGCACTTGGGGGATGCAGCCAGTAGGGCTGAAAGGCACTGGGGCCAGGGCAGGCCAGGGCAGCAGTCACAGGGACAGAGCAGGGTCTGGGGAGTATGAACCACACACCCCACCAAGGCACCACAATGAGGGTAGAGGCTTAGCTGTGCTGGAGTTGCCTGCATGCCCCCCTTCCCACAGCCGCCGGGCTCACCCAGCAGCTGTGAATCACCACCAGGCGCCAAATCACCCACCACCACACACGGGGCTCTGGACCCCTCATTTGGGGAGCTTAGCTCCAGCGTTGGCACTAGGTCCTTCCTGCGCCCCACACCAAGGCCCAGTCGCCTTCAGACAAAGCACCCTCCCACCCCTCCAAGCCACAGGCCCCTCCCTCCCAGCCCTCAGAAGGAATTGCACTGGCAGAGCCATCCTGCAGGCGCCAGCCGGGGCTCAGTACACCGGCGGGGGCTGGTACCCCTCCGGGGCCTCCGCTGTGTGGGTGAAGGGCGGCTGCTGGTAGGTCTCGTGGCTGATGTTAGGATAGCTGGAGTAGGGAGCTGAAACTTCCGGGGTGGGGTCGACATAGCTTTGAGCAAAGTCCTCCACCCCCATTTTGTACCTCTTGTAAGCGAAGGTGAGCAGAAGGCCCTACAAAAAGGTGAAGGCAGCGTCAGGGCTGTCCTGGGTTATGGGGTGCAGGGGGCCCCCGCACAGTCCCCCAGAGTGGAGTGGCGTGGGGTGGTTCACTCACCCAGGAGAAGATGGAGAAGAAACTGAAGGTGATGGCAGCACGAGCAGAGTCTGCCTGGATGTACACCTCGTCGGCCTGTGACCAGGACCACTGGTTGGTCAAGAAACAGAAGCCGATGAACCACAGGAAGGTCCAGAGACCTGTGGGGGGAAGCAGTATGAAGGGCCAGGGCTAGTGGTGCCAGTCCCGGGCAAGTGCCCTGGCCGGACCCTGCTCCAGGGCGCGGGCTGGCACGGCCACCAGGCCGGGGCAGCCGCTCCTCGGGGTGCCAGCGGCAGCAGCACGTGGCCCACGGGCAGCGGGCCAGGCGGGAGCGAGTCCCTTCGCCAGGCACCGGCAGCCACGTCACGGGCCGGGGCGGCCATCGCAGCGGGCACGGCTCTGCCCCGCGCTCACGCTACCTGAGAAGCCGAGGTCGGCCAGGACCAAGTACTTGCGGTCGGTGGTGTTGCTGATCTGAGGGAAATAGGCGTCCACCATGAAGAAGAAGACGCAGGCGAGGAAGGCAAGGACGCCGATGCCGATGCCGTAGCGACAGGCGTCCTCGTTGTGGTTGAAGACGCAGAAGAGATGAGAGTCCTCGGGCACGCTCATGTAGCCATCCCCGACCAGGCAGGCGAACACGATCAGGGCAAACACCTGCGGGGCGGAGCCCGTGTCCGGTGGGCGGCACCGGGACCGGGGGGGCCCGGCGGGGGCTGCCCGTGCCCGGTGGGCCGCAGGCACCGGCCCCGGCGAAAGGGAGGAGGGCCCGGCCCGACTCACCGCGCTGACGATCCGGGCCAGCACCTGCGGCTGCCGAACGAAGCGCAGCA
>VXAU01002198.1:71370-93303 GCA_013399695.1 Formicarius rufipectus | reverse complement strand
GGCGGCGGCACCTTCGAGCGGCTCCTCGGTACCGGCGCCGCTCCCTCGGCGGGCGGGACGGGACGGGACGGGACGGGCCGCTCGAGCGGGCCGGGGTCCGCATCAGTCGGCCCCGGGAGCGGGCCCGGGGCACGGCGCTGCCCGGCACTGCCGCAGCTCGGTGNAGGGGAGGGAGAGCTGGTGCCTTCGGAGGACATGGCAGGTTCATCGCCGAGCGTCGGGGCAGCGCCGCGTCCGGAGCGCTCCCGCGGCGAGCAGCCGCTCACGGCAGCGCGGGGGGATTGTTCCTTGCAGATAAGGCCACGAGTCAACTCCTGCTGGAGACGGACTGGGAATCCATCCTGCAGATCTGCGACATGATCCGTCAGGGAGACACCCAGTAAGTGCTGTGGGCACAGATCTTTTCTCTGACCCGTCGGGGGTCCTGGACCTGCCAGCCCATGGTAGCACGTGTCTTGTTATCCCCTTCCATCAGAGCAGCGGAAGGGCCGTACAGCATACCTCGATGTGCTGACCTGCTTCCCAGACCTCAGGGTCTGCAGATTGCCCCTGGCCTGAAATCCTCAAGGGAACTCAAGCTTGAATGTGCTTATGCTCCCCGGTTTGCCCCAAGGAACTGTGTACCCCTGAGCTAACCACGCCTTTGTGTCAGAGTGGGTGTTGGTGGGTTGTCAGAAGCAGGTGGGATCTCCCCTCAGATCCTTGGTCTCCTGAGGACATGTTCTCTCTTCCGTACCCAGAGCAAAATATGCCGTCAACGCCATCAAGAAGAAGGTGAACGACAAGAATCCCCACGTGGCCCTGTATGCACTGGAGGTAACGCAGCAGAGCGGGAGCACTGCGGGACCTGTCCTGCCTTCAGGCTGCACAGCGTCTGTGCCTGTGGCGTGGGGACAGCCTCCCCCTCGCTCTGGCACGGAGCTGTGGGGAGGATCAGGCACGGCCTTCTTGCTTCAAGTCTGTCTTGCCTTTGGAACAGACAAAGCTGGGACTTGGCCTGTGGTCCCTGAGGTTGGTCTCCACAGAACAGAGGCCCCCAGACCCCTGTGGAGCTGATGGGCAGCCGGTTCCTGGCATGGGGTGTGGATTGGCATGGCCCTAGCGTGCCTCATTGCTAAAACAGAGCCCTGTGTTTGGCCTGCAACATGTCCTGGGACCACCATGGGTTGCAGAGGAGGCAGGAAAACGTGGGTTGATGTTGTTCTTGGCCCTTGCAGGTCATGGAGTCAGTGGTTAAAAACTGTGGCCAAACAGTCCATGATGAGGTGGCCAATAAACAGACCATGGAGGAGCTGAAGGAAATACTGAAGGTAAATCAATTTATTTTTCTGTCATTTTTTTTCTGGAAAAGCACCAGCAGCAGGAGGAAGTGTGTGTGTCCTCTCTTGCTTTCCTTTTGAGTAAGGAACAAAAGGGAACCTGAGAATGCACTCCAGAAAAGAGCAAACTATCATGGGGTGTGAAGGCATGAGTGTGGCCAGCGAAGGAAGGTCTCTGGGGAGAGGAGATGTGGTGGGAGCAGAGATTTGGCTGTGCTGTGAACTGGCAGGAATGTGCTGCAGAGGCTTGGGATATTCCATGGTAAATGATCTTGGATGCAAGGTTTGACTTGGGACAGCAAAGGAAACCAGGTGATGGCCTGGTACCTGCATCTAGGACCTGGGCAGCAGTGAGGTGCATTCCCTCCTGTAGAACAGTGTGAGACACACGGGCAGGTAAAGCAGTAAAGGAAAAACCAACAGGAGCTTCCTCTGTGTTGTGGCCATTTCACCGGCCTGTGGAATTGTTCAGGTGTTCTGCAGGATGTGACCCTGGCTGCTGGCACTGACAGGGTGTTGTCACAAGCTACACCAGTCTGATGCCTGCAGGAGCTCTCTGTGTCCCTGGACTGGAGAATTCCAGAAGTGAAGTGGAAATGAGAACTCCTGTCTCCAGGTCCCAGCTCAGAACAGCGATGCCCAGACAAGAGCTTGTTACTGTCATGCTGTTACTTCCTAAAACGTCCTGTCTCCCACCAGAAATAAACAGCCAGATTACCCAGATCCTTGGAGGATGAGCTGTGCTAGCCCTGTCACCTCACATACTGAGGGTGTCTCTCCTGTCACCTTTCTATTAGGGCTGACTCAGTCTCTGTGCAGGATCTTCTCCTGAGGAGGGAGCACTGCTTCAGTGGGACAGCCAGGTGTGGTAGCACAGCCACTCCAAGGGCTGAGGAGATTGGATCAGATCCAGGGATTTTGTGGTTCTCTCAGTCCTTCCCTGCCTCGGGAGTTTCATAACTGCCCCATTCTCCTCCCACACGTGAAATTTTGCTGCTTGTGAACACCTAGTGCTGGTAAAACAGTTCAAGTTCTGGTGAAGTTCAGGACTGTGACATGTATGAAATGCACGATTTTGCCAAATCTTCTAGACGCTGGACCTCCAGGAATTGTCAGTAAATCACACTGTGTGGGCTGAGCTCCTTTCTGAAATTGGAGCTTGGCAGTGCTCCTATGCTTCCTGGAGGATTTCTGGAGCAGCTGGTCATGTGGCTGCGATGACTTGGGCAGCTGATGACAGGGCAGCTCCAAGGCTGGCTGAGGTCAGAACGAGTTTGCCAAGTTTTCTACAGCTCCTGGAACTGATACCATTGCCCCTGCCTCCAAAGGGCAGGCGACCCAGCTGTCCTCACTGTGTCACATTCTGAAGTGGCTTTGAGCATTGCTGGGCTGGAGGTGCCGACACCCTCCAGGCACCCCCACCAATGTCAGTGCCTAAGCAAGGCAAGCTGTGCTGTTCTGCCATGTTCTGAGTGTGGATTGAGCAGCTCTCATGGGGGGGCAAAGTGCTGGGTGGGCCAAGTTCCAGCAGCCCCAGAGCCCCTGCACCTGGCTCAGATCATGGAGGCCACAGCCCTATTCAGTTGGTCAGTGCTGCTCCAAAGGAGGTTTTGTTGTTTGTGCTGGAGGGGGGAAGTGGAGCAGCTGAAGGGGTCTGTCATCTGTGCTGGGCATTGTCCCCACTGTGGGTTTCTGACAGTTCTTGCCTCTCCCAGGTACTCTGAAGTCTCTCTTTCCTGCCTGGTATTTCTGGCTTCTCTTTGGAGGGTTCACACCATCCTTTGGGTTTTAGGGACTTTTTCTTAGTTATTTTTTTTCTCCTCCCTTCCTGTGCAGAGGCAAGTGGAGACAAGTGTCCGCAGTAAGATCCTGTACCTCATCCAGGCCTGGGCTCATGCCTTCCGCAACGAGCCCAAGTACAAGGTGGTGCAGGACACCTATCAGATAATGAAGGTTGAAGGTGAGGACGGAGGGCACAGGTTGGGGGACACCTGGCCAAGCAGCTCTGCTCTGCAGGAGCCCTGGCAGGACCTGCCTAGTGTGAGCAAAATATGGTCTTGAAGCACTGAGCTTTTCCTTGGTGCCTGATACCCACCAAACCCCTCAGGGTGACTGAATCCCACTGCAGAGATGGAACAGCCCCATGGTCTCTATGTCTGCCTTGCTCTGGGCTTCCAGCACAGTCAGCAGCTCAGCGCTTGCAGGGAGACCTGAAAAGCTGGAGCTGCAAATGTTTTTGAGGAGACTGGCAGCAAGTCAGTGTGTCCTCTGGGGAGGGATTTGCTGCAGGGCAGTTCCTTCCTCCCAGGCTTTCATTCCTGCTCCCGGGATGGGTTCACACTTCCCCTTTCTGACAGAGTGACACTTTCCCTCCTGTCCCAGTGCAGCAGTGTCCCCTTGAAGGACAAGGACATGCTGGTGCCTCTGCCTCCTGTGCACAAGAACCTCTATGGGCAGTGGCAGAGCCTAGAGGGCCTGTTCCCCTGAGCCGGTGTTGCCACACCCTGGCCATTCAAGGCCTGAGACTCACAGCCTTACCTGTCCACCCAGAGGGCTTTTTATCCCCCCATGCTCAGTTCAAGGTCTTGAGAAATAAGGTGCCTTATCCAGAGGTTCCTGATGTCCCTTATGGGTATGTAAGGCAAACAATCAGAGATTGCCCTGAGAGTGAGGCTGAGGGGAGACTGATGCTGGTGTGTCAGAGTGAGATACCAGTCAGGGCAGGAGGTGGTGCTGAGCTGGATCTGACATTTGTCCTGGCACCTACAGCATGAGACTGCAAGTACTGAGGCCTTCCTGTGTGAGAGGATCCCTCACAGTGGAACTCTGCTTCTCCTGCAGGTCATGTCTTCCCGGAGTTCAAGGAGAGCGATGCCATGTTCGCTGCCGAGAGGGTGAGCTGGGTGGTGGGGGGAGCTGGTACTGTGGGACAGACCTGCCCTCCTGTCCTCTCCTTGCCAAACCTGCAGGTCTTGCATTCCACCATTTCATCCGGATTGGAGACCTTGCTGGGAGAACTGACCAGGACAAGGAGTCAGTCCCATCATTTCCCTTTCTTGGTGGCCTTGCAGCATCTTGGCAGACTGAGTGTGGTGGGGTATTGCAGAAGTGATTGTTGTGCAGACACATTCCTAGAGAGTCTTGTGCTGACTGGGAGTGTCACAGTCTCTAAGGAACACAAGAGGGGATAATTTGTGGGGATTAATATTTCCTGTTGAGCTGAAGGACCTCCAGTCTCCCCTGTGCACAAGAGCCCTGTTAGCCATTGGACCTCCTGAAAGACCCAGTGCAGGTGCTCTCCTTGAGGCTCTATCCCTTCCTTACATGATTTCCCTTGACCCTGACAGGCTCCAGACTGGGTGGATGCTGAGGAGTGTCACAGGTGCCGAGTGCAGTTTGGTGTCGTGACACGGAAGGTGGGTGCTGCTCCTGCCCCTCTGGGTTTTCTGGCCCTGCACAGCCCTTGGGACTGGCAGAGCTCCCTACAGGACTCTCTGCATGGAAGTGTGTTGGGGACAGACTGTGTTCCCTGGCCACTGACAGGAAGATACTGAGAGTTTCTGAGTGGTGGTGTCTAATGGAGGAGTGTCTTGCCACCACACTCGTGTTTCCTGTCCTTTGCAGCATCACTGCCGGGCCTGTGGGCAGATCTTCTGTGGGAAATGCTCCTCCAAGTATTCCACTATCCCCAAGTTTGGGATTGAGAAGGAAGTGAGAGTCTGTGAGCCCTGCTATGAGCATCTCAACAAGTCAGTACCCTTTGTGGTGGGTTTCTTTGCCTGCAAGAGCTGGGACTGTGGGGGTGAATCATGGTGTGGAGCCAGTTCCCTGCTAATCAGGGCAAAGGCACTGCCCAGGTCGTGCAGGCTGGGCTGGGTTCCCTTCCTTCCTGGGGGCAGGGTTTGCCACTGGAACATTGTGCAGAGCTGGGGCTCTGGTGCAAAGAAGAGAGTGTTCAGTCCACACAAAGCACTTCTCACTACAGGAAGGCTGAGGGTAAAGCTGCTGCCACCTCCGAACTGCCTCCTGAGTACCTGACCAGCCCTCTCTCTCAGCAGTCCCAGGTGAGTGACTGCCCTGTAGGTGATCTGGTGATCCTGACCTGCTAGTTGATCCCATTACTGACCACCTCCTCATCTTTCCACTTCCAGCTGCCTCCAAAGCGTGATGAGACAGCTCTGCAAGAGGAAGAGGAGCTCCAACTGGCTATTGCCTTGTCTCAGTCAGAGGCCGAGGAGAAAGAAAGAATGGTTTGTGCACTGTTGGGATCTGGAAGGGGTCGTTTCTCTTCAGCCCAAGCGTGCTGGGCCATAACATATCTCTGGTCATGTACTGACATGAGCGATATGCAGGGCCTGTGGAATGAGGGGGTGAAAGCAGAGCTATGCATGGGCTGTAGTACAGTTGATTTGGAGGAGTGTGGACAGTTCCCGAATTGGCAATTTTCTCTTTTGCAGAGGCAGAAAACAACCTACTCCATGTACCCTAAGGCTGAGCCCACACCTGTCACATCATCAGCTCCCCCGGTCAGCACACTCTACTCCCCACCTGTGGTATGTCTAGGGAAACCCCGAGTGTGAGGTGGCTGGACACAGGCCACTTCCCAAACACGAGTCTGCTCTGCTTGTGTCCAGTTTAATTCAATTCTGAGGGAAAATATTTGCCCTATTCAGACCTTTGCTGCTTCAGTGTGTTTTGAGCAAGGTCTGTTCCTAGCTGGCATTTAGGTGCCTCTGCTCCTTCTTGTAGCTGCAGCATATGTGGCCTTTGAGCCTCTCACTGGTGCTCAGCACCAGTGGTCGTACATGGCCATGTCCAACCTGGACATCTGTGTGAGACGTGGGGGTCTCTGGTTTCTCTGAACTGCATTTCCTTGTTTGTCTCTTTCAGAATTCCTCTGCTCCCTTGGCTGAGGACATCGACCCGGAGGTAAGGACCCCAGCCCTGTTAGTCTGTGGCACAGGCTCACTCCCATGAGGCAGCGATGCTCATCTTTCTTCTCTTCCTGGCAGCTGGCTCGGTACCTGAACCGCAACTACTGGGAGAAGAAACAAGAGGAGGTTCGCAAGAGCCCCACACCATCAGCACCCCTGTCCCTGACAGATTCGGCTGCACAGCCTGGGGAAGCCCACCCCCCACCACTCGGGGTGGTTGAGGTAAGAGAGGGCCTGGGTCTGGCACCTGCCAGGGAGCAGGAAGCACCCAACTCCTTGGCTCTTCAGGCTGGCTGCTGGCTCTCGGGGTCACGGCTGACTGGCTGCCCCACCCTTCCTTCCAGCAGCAGTACCAGAATGGCGAGTCTGAGGAGAATCACGAGCAGTTCCTGAAGGCGCTGCAGAACGCGGTCACCACATTTGTCAACCGCATGAAGAGCAACCACATGCGAGGCCGCAGCATCACCAATGACTCCGCTGTGTTGTCCCTTTTCCAGTCCATCAACAACATGCATCCACAGCTGCTGGAGCTGCTTAACCAGCTGGACGAGCGCAGACGTGCGTGTTTGCTGGGGGAGCTGCTGGCCCTGGGCGTGGGACTACCAGGGCTTCCCCGGTGCTGGGGTTTGGCATTCCTGTGATGCAGCCTCTCTGGAGACTAGTGCAGAGTGCAGGGGGGTCCCAGTGCTCTGTTCCCATGTCCCTGAAGCTGTCCCTTCCCTCCCCAGTGTACTACGAAGGCCTGCAGGACAAACTGGCCCAGATCCGGGATGCGCGTGGGGCTCTGAATGCGCTGCGGGAGGAGCACCAGGAGAAGCTGCGCCGTGCAGCAGAGGAGGCAGAGCGGCAGCGCCAGATCCAGCTGGCCCAGAAGCTGGAGATCATGAGGCAGAAGAAGCAGGTGAGGCAGAGAAGTGTGTCCATGGTATTCCGTGCTTACCTGTACCACGGGTCAGCCCAGGACTGGCAGGGGGTCTGTAGTGTCCTGGCTCCCAGCCACCACAGCCCTGTTCCCACAGGAGTACCTGGAGATGCAGCGTCAGTTGGCCATCCAGCGACTGCAGGAGCAGGAGAAGGAGAGGCAGCTTCGCCTGGAGCAGCAGAAGCAGACCATCCAGATGAGAGCCCAGATGCCAGCCTTCTCATTGCCCTATGCCCAGGTACAGCTGCA
The DNA here is from genome assembly GCA_013399695.1 of Formicarius rufipectus. NCBI lineage: Eukaryota > Metazoa > Chordata > Aves > Passeriformes > Formicariidae > Formicarius > Formicarius rufipectus. Next base: position 85,879 of record VXAU01002198.1, on the reverse strand, counting down.
CGGCCAGGAACCCTGCTACCAGGTCCCAGGGGCTGCTGCCTAAGGCTGGCTTTCCTTCTTCCACTAGCTTCAGGCTATGCCTGCAGCCAGCGGGGTGATCTACCAACCCTCTGGGCCCACCAGCTTCCCTGGCACCTTCAGCCCAGCTGGCTCTGTGGAGGGCTCTCCGATGCATGGCGTGTACATGAACCAGGCTGCACAAGGGGGCACAGGGCCCTACACTGCTATGCCTGTCACTGGGACTGGTAGGTTGGACAGCTCATCCCATGACGGTAGGAGTGAGCCAAGGTGGTTGTTCCAACCTCTGCCCTCTCTGCCCAGATCCCAGCATGGTGAATGCGTACATGTACCAGCCAGGGACTGGCAGTGGGCAAGGTGCTCAGCAGGGGACAGCAGTGCCCACCACGACCCCAGCGTACTCATCCTACCAGCCCACGCCCACGCAGGGCTACCAGGCAAGTGAGGTGGCACAGCCTGCGGCCAGCTGGGGTGAGGGCTGGGGGCTTCTGTGGCGCTAGGTCAACGTACTCCATCTTGGCAATGGGATCCCTGAGTGAGAGGGAGGATGGACTGGTTGGTCTCAGATCTCTGGATCTACTCTCACTGTGGGAGTGGGCTGGAGTCAGAGCTAGTCCCAGGCTCTGGAGCCTTGACTGGAGATGTGAACCAGCACTGCCTGTGCCACCTCTAACCAGCTTCTCCCTGCAGAGCGCAGCCTCGCAGTCGCAGAGCATCCCGGCCATCTCCCAGGCCCCCCAGTCAGGGGCCATGGGCTACATGGGCAGCCAGTCCGTCTCCATGGGCTACCAGCCCTACGGCATGCAGGTGAGCACTCCCTGCTTGGGCATGAGGGGGTAGGTGCGGGTGGGCTCCAGCCTATGAAGCCATTATGAAGGAGGCCTGGCAGAGGCTGGGGTCTGTCATCACTGCCCCACAGGGGCTGCATGTCCTCTGGCCCCTCTTAACACCCACCTCTTCATTCCCACAGGGTCTCATGTCTGCCCTGCCAGGCCAGGACGCAGCACTGAGCAGCCTTCCAGCCCAGCAGTCCTACATGCCTGGGCAGCAGCCCCTCTACCAACAGGTAAGTGCCACCAGCCTGGGGATCAGGACACAGTAGGGCATGTGTTCTAAGAAAGCCACATCCTAATGAAGCTGCCTTGTCTGTTCCAGGTGGCCCCAGCAGGGGGGCCCCCCCAGCAGCAGCCCCCACCAGCACCCGCCCCTGTGCAGCAGCCCCCGGGCAGTGGAGAGGCCCAGCTCATCTCGTTTGACTGATCACGGCCACAGGGCATGGGGAACCCTGGGGATCCTGTGTAACACTACTCTTATCCGGAATCACTCTGTACTTCGACTGCTTCTTCTGCCCCCTGGACCCATGTCCCAGGGACAGTGGGGCCACAGGCTCCTGTTGCCAGCTTTGGGGACCAAGTGGCAGGGGCACAGCCCCCTGCACCTGGGGCTGCTGCCCCTGGCTCATCCTCCCCAGCAGCCCGGGGCTCCTGCCCTCGGCTCATCCACTCCCCTCCCACTTTTGTCCACCGGCAGCCCTTGGGACCAGGCAGGAGCTCAGCTGGTTCCTACCATTTCCCCGGGGTTTGTTGGCCGTGGGCCCTGCGGGAGCAGCGCTCCAGCCTTTCCCGGTCCCCCGTGCCAGCTTCCCCCTGTCCCTGCTGAGTCCCGCTCCCTGCAGCGCCCTCCCGGCGCCTCTCACCTGGCAGGGCCTGTTCCTGCCCCTCTTGGGGGAGACCGAGCGCGAACAGTGACAATAAAGCCTTGGAACGAGCTGCAGCCTCATGTGCTGGGCGGGGGGAGGCCTGCCCTGCCATCCCACCGACGGCCAGGACATTCACCACGCAGTGGGTGGCAGTGGCACCGGGGCACAGGGCCCTTGTTACCATCCCCTGTGGTGCTGGCCATCTTCAGCTCAAACTGAGCTTTGGCTATGTGAATTTCCTCCCTACAGTTTCAGTCAGTGTCGCCATTGAACGTTTCTTTGCTGTAGGTGGAGCCCCTAAATTATTAGCCTTTATGTAGCCTTAGAATGGGTTAATGCATTTAGTGGAGGCAAAATGACAAAGTTTTCAGACTTCTTTTTTCTTTTTAATTTGCATTCATTTCAATTTTGCTATAACCATGGTGTACAATGTAGAAAAATAGCCATTTGTCTTTCCAACCATTCTGGAGAGGAAAGAATTTCTCTTCCTTCAGAAATGAAACTGTTTTACTGTTTCTTGTTTGGAACTAGTAATGATAAGTAATAATGGATTTATTCTAACTGACTGCGGCGGGCGTTGGCCGAGTGGTGTAAGTTGCCACCTCTGGAGCCGGCTCCTCCTCCGAAGACGCCGGTTCGAATCCCGAGGAACTCGCTGTCACCGTCCGAGCTGCTCGGCCGTGGCAAAATGAACCTCAGGAGTAAAGGGGGTGGGGCCAGTTCCGCGCACACTGTGCCTCACCTAAAAAATCCACTGCGCAGGCTTATCCCAAGATCTTCGTTCGCCAATGAAGTCTAGCCAACAACAACAGCATTCTAACTGACTTCGCCGTGCTAAGGTGCCAGACTTCGCCTCCATCTCCCCGGGCAAGCTGCTTCGCTCCGCCTCCCTTGGCGGTGTCCGGCGGCCNCCGGGCTGCGCGGCCTCAGCACAGGCCCTGCGCGGCGCTCGGAGGCGCTGGCCGGGGCGCCGCTGGACTCGGCCGCCAAGGAGTACTCGCCCAAGGTGCGGCAGCTGGTGCGGGACATCGCGGGGCTCACGCTGCTGGAGGTGGCCGATCTCAACGCGCTGCTCAAGGTGAGTGCTGCTGCGGCCCGGCCCTGTCCGGCCGCGCCCGGCCCGGCCGCGTGCGCCGCCTGACCGGCCGCCGCCGCTCTTCCCGCAGGAGACGCTGAAGATCCCGGACGTGGCGATGATGCCCGCGGCCGCCGCCGCCCTCCAGCCCGCACAGGCGGCCCCGCAGGTACCGGGAGGGGCCCTGGGGCCCCACGCGCGGGGAGCGGGCCGGGTTGGTGGGCTTGGCCGCGGGGTTTCACCGCGCTCTGGCTGCTTCCAGGAGGAGGAGGAGGTCCCCATCAAGAAAGAGAAAACACATTTCACCGTCCGGCTGACGGACCTGAAACCAGCTGATAAGGTGAAGCTGATCAAGGAGGTGAAGAACTTCGTGCCAGGAGTGAACCTCGTGCAGGTGAGCAGGGGCTGTCCCAGGCCGTGGCATATGTCCCCAAGCCAGGATGGGTACAGCAGCCTGGGCTGTCTATCCAAAGGGAGCCGGGATCTGTGTGTGCAGGAGCATAGTCTACCTGTGTGCACCTCAGTGCAGAGATGTGGATAGTGGGGAGCGAGATTTAGTTGTGTCTTTGGCATTTTGCCCTGGCAGAATTGGGAGGATGGAGGAGACCCAGAGCAAGGACTTAAGGGTCCTTTGTGCCAGCCTCAGCTTCTCCAAATCTGAGAGCTGCTGTGTACTTTCCTGCAGAGCTTGCCTTCCCCAGGACCAGTGTATTTCTGAATTTAGTCGGGTTTCTCTAATTCACACATCTTGCAATCCAGGCTTTCAGCTCTTTTCAGGGCTCTTCTCTTTGTAGGTGATACTTTCTCTTTCCTGGGAGGAGGCAGACCTCTCACAGCCCTGGACAGCATCTGACCTCATGCCCTTGAGCCGAGATGTGGGGTCAGCAGGTCAGGTGATGATGCTGCTGCCAAGGCTCTTAATATACTGCAGTTCTCCACTGGGTGATGCTTCCATATCTTGGGGTTAATAGTAGCAGTTTCCATTTATCTAGCTGCAGTGTTAGCATTGCAGAGTCTGCTCCTGTGGTAGCCTGGGATAGCAGAAAGGTTTGCAAATAATCTTGACCTGTTCATATTGCTATATTGCAAAGTCAGCAGAGAAACTAGGTGGCAACAGCTGCAAGTTTGGCTGTCCCATGGGGATTATTATCTGTCAGTGTGGTTCCTCTGGAGGTTGTTCGTCCATTATTGGTCCCAAGCAAACGTGAAAATACCATACCCTGTAACGGATGCAATCAGCAGATCATTAACTGGAGAAGTGATGCTAAATGAGCTTGGCTTAGAACGAGGCAGCTATCAGATGAGCTGTTTGTAGGTGCCGGATATTGCGGGCAAACTCAAGTATGATATATCCAGCCTGGCAATTTGGTTAAAACACACACACAAAACAATTGACTGCTGACAGTGGTTCTGCCTGTAGAGGCTGTGTTCAAAGCAGAGCTGATGCTCTTTTATTGTAAATTTTATGGCCTTTCAGCCAGTGTGTTTTAACAAGATTTGTGGCCTGTAGGGATGCTCATGGTTTGGAGGAGAGCATAGCTAGTGAGGGCTTTTGGTTCTGTGGCAAAAACCGTATGATGAGACAGGTGTGTGGTCAGCACACACCAGACTGAGGCAATCCTTGGTTTAGGAAGCTCATTGAGAGCCTCCCAGCAGGCACTGACCCTGTGTCACTGCCAGCCCCGGGCTCTGACTGGGTTGGGAATGTGCTGCCTCTGTCCTGTGACTGCTGCTGTGTGGATCATGCTTGGCTCGGGCCCTACTCTTTCTCCTGCCAGGCGCCAGAAACAGCTGCTTCCCCTGACCAGGGCTGCTTTAGAATGGAGTCACGCCTTAGTGAGCAGGGTTCTGGAATGAATAACCTGTGTTGTGTTGCCTGCCCTCATCACAGTGAGCCTGAACAGGCTCCTGTCTGAATCCTGTCCTGATAAGTTGAAGGCATTCCTGCCCCACCAAGTACTGGCCATGTCTGCTCATCCCTGCAAAAAAAGCATTTTCTGCCACCACAGGTAATGTTGTCATAGTGCCCAGCAGGAATCAGAAGGACAAAACCTTTTTGCCAGTGGCAGCCTGTCCAGTGAGTGCCAAAGCCCCAGTGTGCCAGAGTAGAGAACCTTAGCCCTTCACCTAGGAACCACCCAGTGTTTGTTTTGAGGAGCCAAATAGCTTCACTGGTGTTGGGTATAAAAGCAGGGTGGTCTGGCCACACCAGAGGCTTGTCCCCACAGGATCTCTTCCCTCTACAGCAGCCCTGCAATAAGTCCATTAAATCAGCAAAACAGCTTTTCATCTTGCCTTAAGTATTGCACTGCTGCTTAGTACCAGTGTTTTTACTTAAGCATACCCTAAATGATCAAAATATTGTGTTGCTAAGCATACTCTGTGCTGGAGCTGTTTTACCGAGTGCAGCTGTGTCCAAACCCTGCAGCGGCCTCCCCTCCTGCTGGCACAGTTATGTGAACCAAAACACTGCTCTGAGCCACCGGCACAGTGGGCAGTCACTGCATGGGGCTCTGCCTGCACCCACTGCTGCACAGGCCAGGGGTGCATACCTGGGAGCACAATGCACATGCTGGGAGGAGTTTAAGAGCAGTGAATTGCTTGGAAATCAGTGGCTGTACTGTTGCTCATGGTCAGGTTTAGCCGCCTTCTGGTGGGATGTGCTGTAGTTCAAGTGAAAGTTTTGGTGTTTGTACTTGCCAGTGAGTTTCCCTGGTCAGCTTAAGCAGAGGTCAGGCTCATGGCTCTAAATCCAATAATCCACTTAGCGAAAGCCAGTTTACGAGCCTCGTACTTTGTCCCTCCCACAGGCGAAGAAGCTGGTAGAGTCCCTTCCGCAGGAGATCAAGGCAAATGCTTCCAAGGAGGAAGCAGAGAAGATCAAAGCAGCGCTGGAGGCAGCAGGAGGAACTGTTGTTCTGGAGTAGTCTCACCCCAGAGGGACTGGCACAACGGCTGCTGCCCGGGCCGGGCCCTGGACCTTTCCGAGCGCATGGCGCGGTGGGAGTGCTCTCCTGAAAAACACTGTGGGTTGGCAGAGCTGCTGCCTCCTTCCACTGTCACCATGAACTCTATCTTATAAATATCCAAAAAACCCTGTAAAACGGTTCATCTCTCCCAAATCAGCTCTGATTATCCCCATGTTCTGCATGTGTACACTGGTAACGCTGCCATTTCATAGAACCATAGAATGGTTTGGGTTGGAAGGGACCTTAAACATCATCTTGTTGCACCCTCTGCCAGGGGCAGGGACACCTTTCACTAGACCAGGTTGCTCCAAGCCCTGTCCAACCTGGCTTAGAACATTCTCAGGGATGGGGCAGCCACAGCTTCTCGGGGCAGCCTATGCCAGGGCCTTCCCATCCTCATAGGGAAGAATTTCTTCTGGTACCTAACCTAAACCTAATCTCATTTTGCACCCATTCCCCCTTGTCCTGTCAGTCCAGGCTCTTGTAAATAGTCTCCATCTTTCTTCTAGGCTCCCTTCAGATACTGAAGTTTGTACCAGCTCATCACCCCCCTCTTCACTCTGCTTTTTGCTGATGGTCTCACCTCCCTGTTAGTTATTAACAGGAAGAACCCACTTCCACGAGCTGTGGAGATGCATGCAGGGTGGGAATGAGTTTTCCGGAGCTGCTGATTATCCCCATGCTCCACATGTGCGCACTGGTAATGCTGCTGTTTGTGCCCGCACACCCCCTGCATCTTCACGCTGCATTTTTGCTGATGGCCTCACACCGCGTGTGTTAATCCCCATTAATTGTTAACGGGAAGAAGCCGCTTTCAGGGGCCGTGGTAGTGCATGGGAGCCGGAGAGGCGGCTCCCGGAGCCGGCGCATCCCCGCGGGGCGGCTCCGGTACCGGGAGGGGGCGTGGCCGACCGGGAGGGGCGGGGTCACCGGGGCGGGACTGGGGCAGGAGCGGCGCCCATGGCGGAGCAGCGCGTCTCCCGCTGGTACTTCGGCGGCCTCGCGTCGTCGGGGGCCGCCTGCTGCACCCACCCCCTGGACCTGCTGAAGGCGAGCGGGGGGCACGGCGGGCGGTGGCCCGGGCGGCACCGGGAGCGGGTTTGGGCAGCGCGGAGCGGCTGTGAATGGCTGCGGTGCTGGGGGGGTGTTCTGAGGGGATGGGGAGACGNGCTGGAAGTGGCTGTGAGGGTCCGTGAGAGGTCGCAAGGGGATGGGGAGCCGCTCTGGGAATCTGGGGAGTGAGTCTGAGGGTCCTGGAGTGGGTGAAGGACCAGGGGACGGCTGCTGGGGAATGTGGGGGTGGCTCTGAGTGGACGGAAAGTAGCTGTGAGAGTCCAGAGAGGCTGTGAGGGGACGGGGAGTAGGTCGGAGGATTCTGGAGCAGCAGCATGACCGGCTGTGAGTTACCAGCCTGCAGGGGAAGCAGGGGGAAGGGAGGGCGTCTGAGGAGGTCCCACAGCGACTTTGAGGGGACAGGGGATGTCTCTAAGCAGACTGGGAGTGACTGAGGTTCTTGGAGGGGCTTTGAAGGGACTGGGAACTGCTCTGGGCATTCAGAGAGCTGCTCTGAGGGTCCTGGAGCAGCTGTGAGGGAACAGGGAACAGTTGTGAGGGTCCCGGAGTGACTGCGGGGCCAGAGAACAGCTGCAGAGGACCAGGGAAACAGCTACCAGGGGTTGATTCTGAGGGGCTGATCCACCCCTTGCAGCTGGGCAGGTATGTCCCGCGGTTCAGGGAGCCACCCTGGGGACATGGCTGAGGGATCACAGACCCAGCCTATGGGCAGGGGCACATGTGTGGGGCTGAGTAGTCTGGGGAGCTTGGGGTGCCTGCCCTGGGCGCTGCGGAGGATGCCTTAGCCTGCCGTGCCTGGGTACGGCAGTAGCTCCACAGTGTTGAACACTGTCCCACTGGGCTCTGAGCCCTCCGGCCAAGATGTCACCTAGGCGCCGTGGATGACCTGGCATCCCCACTCCTGCACAAAGGGCACCGCGCACAGCCCTGCTCTGCCAGCACCCACGGATGGGGTGAATGCCAGCGCTGCCTGGAGTCTTGTGTGCTGGCCAGGTGGCAACGAGCCTGGCAGCCAGGCAGGCTGTGGAAGGGGAGCAGGAGAGCCAACCCAGGGCAGGGTCTGCTGTGCCCGGGACTGTGCCCGTGGGTGAGACAGACAACCCCTTCCTACCCCATGGTGTGGAGGGACAGGAATATGGGCTGGGCACAGGAGAGGAGCCCTGGCAAGGGGATGCCACCTCCCCCAGTGTTCAGACTCTTGCCATGCCTGGCTGACCCTGTCTGCCCAGCGGAGGTGGCTGCCAGCCCATGGGAGCTCATGTGGGATGCCCTGGCAAGGCGTTAAGAAGGGGAATTAGTCTGGCACATGCCTCTTAGTCTGTTTCTGAGCCAGCGTGATGGGTGTGACATTTGGCCTGTGTCCTCATGCTGTCCTCTGCCGATGTGCAGCCCCTGAGTGCCCAGGGTTGCAAGCAGCCCAGCCAAACTGGTTGTTTTTGCCAGAGGGTTCACATCTGAATATTGAACATGGATCTACCTTTGGCCCAAAGCTCCCCTGCAGCAGTGGCTGGTGCCAGGCCTGGTGAAGCACAAGAGGCCTCAGGATCCAGCAGGACAGGGGACGAAGGGCACTTCACCGCACCTCTGGACCTTGGCCCCAGCCTGCCAGCCCAGAGTGTTTGTGCCCTTGGGCCGGCTCTCTGCAGCCACTGGCCACCCACAGGCTGTTTGCTGGCTGTGTGTCAGTAACCACAGCCTGGCCAGCCCCTCCCCTGCCTGCCTGCCTGCCCTTCCTGCAGCCTTGGGACCGAAGGCAGCAGAGCACATCCCAGCGTGGCTCTGCCTGACCTGCCTGCCCACTTTCTCTGCCCCAGGCTGCCTGCAGCCAGCTGCCTGACACACCACAAGTTCTGGTCCCTAGTGTCCAAAATTCCTTTACCAGCAGTGAAGGCAGGCCCCTGCACCCCTGCTGCTACCCTGCATGGGAGACAGTGGCTGTTCCCAGCATCCCGTGGCGTGTACCACAGCCCAGCTGTGCCGGAGCTTCTGTAGCAGGAGCCAGGCCTGGTCCCCTGACAGCAGCTCTTTACTCTCCTTATCTCCTGGGACCTTTGACTCACACATGGTCTTTGCAGGACTCAGAGCATGCTCTGGCACCAGCTGACACAACTTCCCTATGTCCCAGCCAGCTCCCAGCGCCTCCCACTGCCGTACATTGCCCTGATGGTGGTGGGAAGCATTGGGCTGCTGCAGCCGGGAAGGAGAGGATCTGGCTGGCTGTGGGATTCTCTTCCTTCCTCTGCTATTCAGAAGTGACTCCAGAGGCCTGCTTTGCATGGCCATGACTTCACTGACCTGGCTGCATCCCTTTGAACCAACCCATGCTGGTGCTCACTCATCCACGTGCTGCTGGACCCCCCTCACCCTGAGATGGTATAGGGCCCTTCTGGGAGGAACAGGTGCCACCCCTCGTCTTGGAGCCTAATGTTGAGGGCAGAGCCTGGAAAGGGCTGTGGACAGGTGCCTGGGCACTCCCCTTCTCTCACCACCTCCACCCCTCTGGTGCTGGACTGGGCTGGTCTCTGAGTCCTGCTCAGGTGTGGGGAGCCCCGAGCTATTGCTGTTGGCTCCTTTGTGAGCGCTGAAGTGTCAGCCTGACACACACTCATTCTGCTGCCTGGTGCACTCTCGTCCCTGCCCAGCTTGGTGCTGAGCTGATGCTGCTGCGTTCTGCCCCAGGTCCACCTGCAGACGCAGCAGGAGGTGAAGATGCGGATGACGGGGATGGCGATGCACGTGATCCGCACTGATGGCTTCCTGGCTCTTTACAACGGGCTCAGCGCCTCACTGTGCCGGCAGGTGAGTACCACTGTGCCCTGCTGGCCCCTGGGCCCCCAAGACCAGTGCAGAGCCCCTGCCATGCACACTGGAGCTGATGGGCTACCCTGTGCCCTGAGCACAGCTGCTCATTTCCCTCTCCTCCAGATGACATATTCCTTGACTCGCTTTGGCATTTATGAGACTGCAAAGAAGCACCTGGGCCAGGGCAGCCAGGGGCCACCCCCTTTCTACCAGAAAGTGCTGATGGCTGCAGCAGGAGGTGAGCCAGGCAACAGGGCCTTCAGGCCTGGCTTGCTCAGGCTGGACACTCCCCTGACACAGCTCTTCTTTTGCCACAGGTTTCACTGGTGGGTTTGTGGGGACCCCAGCTGACATGGTGAATGTCAGGTCAGTTCTGTTTGTGTGACAGGAGCTTGTGGCTGGTGCACAACAGCAGTTGGGGTGGTGGGGAATGCTGGGGTGCTTCTGGTATCTCCTCTGGCCAACCTGCCCCACGGTCAGTAGCTGAAGAGCATTATTCTCAGGATGACCAGAACTATTCTGCTGTTTGGTGACAGCCCCTTGTGGGGGGAATGGGACTGGGGGCAGTGTTCTTGTCCCTTTGCAAATGGGTAACACAATCCCGCCGCCCTGGGCAGGGGTCCCTGGTGCTGGGGGAGACAGTGGGGCACTGACACACCCCTCACCTGCAATGTTCTGCCTTCCAGGATGCAGAACGACATGAAGCAGCCACCAGCTCAGCGGCGCAAGTGAGTGGGAGACTGAGTCGGAGGGTTGGGACTGCTGCTGGGGGGCCAGGATGGCTGGGACAGGAGAAGGTGGTCCAGCGCTCCCGAGGCCGGAGGTCCGCGTGGCCGCGGGGTGGCAGCACCGCACCGACCACGCGGCTCCGGCACCGGTACCGGGGGCGGTGGGGTCAGGCCGCGGCGTCCGCTCCGGGAGCCACCAGTGCTCGCGGAAAGCGGCGGGGCTGCCGCCGTGCTGGGAAGCCTCGGATCCTGACCGCTTCCCCTCTCGCTCCTTCCAGCTATGCCCATGTCCTGGACGGCATGTACCGTGTCCTCCGGGAAGGTGAGACCATGATAGCCGGATCGGGAGCCAGGGAAAGGCTGACCCAGGGAGTTTGTTTAACCGGGACAGGGAGAGGGGCTGAGGGTTGCCCTTGGGGCTGGGAAGCCCTGGGGCATGCAGGGCCTGACACCATCACACTGTCTTGGGGCAGAGGCTGAGCCGGGTCTAGCACGGCCTGGCAGCCTGCCCGTACTTGGTGGGAAAGGGAAACCTGCCGGGACCTGCAATGGAAAAGCACAGGAGGGTGGAGCAGGTGGGACAAAGGATGAGCAGAGGCAGGGAGGAGGTTGGGCCGATTTGAAGTACTCCCCTCTCCTGCAGCCTGTTTGCTATGGTGTGTTTTAAGGAGAGCTGTGCAAGGAGTTTGGGACAAAGCCTGAGGAGGGAAGAAGGCTCCATGTGGAATGGGGTATGAGTGATAGCCCAGGGTTGTGCTGATCCCAATTTGTCTGTCCACAGAGGGCGTGAAGAAACTCTTCTCAGGAGCTACTGCAGCATCCTTCCGTGGGGCCCTCGTCACCATCGGGCAGGTAGGACAGCTCTGCTGGGCAGTAGGTGCCTGGTGCAAGGACTGGGGTGATCCTGGTGTGGTGAGGAAGGGGAGCATATCACTGATTCACGGTATCTTTGCAGCTCTCCTGTTATGACCAGGCCAAGCAGCTGGTTCTTGCCACTGGGTTGCTGTCAGACAACATCTTCACTCACTTCCTGTCCAGCTCCATCGCCGTGAGCAGAGCTGGGGCCAGGGGGGCAGGGTCGGGGTTTGGTTTTCTGCAGCCAGGCTCAGGGTACCAGACTGGGGCTGCCAGCACCACTGCTCTGGGCTTGGACTGAGCAGGGCTGGGCACAGTGGCTCTGGGAGGCTCCTGGCCTGGGGTTGGGCCCAGTGTGACTCTGGGTCTCTCCAGTGACCCACCCAGAAGTTGGTGGCCGTGGGGTCTCCTGATTCCATTGATTCTCTTCAGGGTGGGTGTGCCACGTTCCTGTGCCAGCCCCTGGATGTGCTCAAGACCCGCCTCATGAATTCCCACGGGGAGTACCAGGTGAGTCACACACCCTGCCCACCTCACTGCTGCTGTCCTCCACTCTACACACCAGCCTCTGCCTCCTGGCCCTTCCCACCTCATCTCTTGCCTTCTCACCCCAGGGTATTGTCCACTGTACCGTGGAAACTGCCAAGCTCGGACCACTCGCCTTCTACAAGGTACCCAGCTGGGGACATTTGGGGTGGGCCAGACTGGGAGTTGTCATCCAGAACAGTCCTCAGGAAGTGGCCTTCCAGGCTCTGCTGTGGTGGCCTGGCTGCTACCTGTGTCGTGCCTTCATCTGCTGGACCGTGGCTTGTCCCTGGGGTATCACAGGCCCCTGGCCTTGCCAGGACTCAGCCTGGGCTCAGGCACTGCAGGTGTGGCCCTGTTGCACCCATCAGGCTCCTAAATGGGAGTGCAGGTGCCAGCATCAATGTGTAGAACACAGGGGTTGGTGTGTGATGCTGAGACCCGTGAACGCTGTGGTGGCCATGGTGTGGCAATCCCTGCTCTGAAGCCCACATTGTGTGCCCAGCCAGTGCTGCCCCACGCCTGCCCACTCACACTGCTTCCAGGAGCACCACAGCCAGGCACACATTAACTCCCCCTTCTTGCCGTCCCCTTCCAGGGCTTTGTTCCTGCTGCTGTCCGGCTCGTTCCTCAGACTGTTCTCACCTTTATCTTCCTGGAGCAGCTACGCAAATATTTTGGGATCACAGTGACCACTTGAGTCAGAGGGATGGGACCCTGACTCACCCAGGGGGATGAGCATGTGGGTCACCCCCAAGATCCCAGAACCCCTCTCTGGGGCCAGCACCATTCCCTTTTCTTTTGGTTCCACTCCTGTGCCTTGTGGCCAACTCCTCCAGATTCCCCTCTCCTCTCACTCCCATTCTCAATATCTCCATTACCTCTGCACTACTGGTTTTTGATTTCTTGCAGGGTTTTTTGCTGTCATCCCATTGCTCTACATTTGGCCTTGAGTTCTGTTCTTGCCCCCCTCAGCCCTGTCTCTCATATGCACCAGAAACAGGACTATGCTGTCCTGGAGAGGAACAGGATTGGCTGCCTGGCTCTGTACCTCATCACAGAACCCATGGGCTGTGAGGTTGGTGCCCCCGTGGCTGTGGGGCTTGGGCTTAGGGCAGTAGATGCAAGGCCTTGTCCTCCCTCAGTGCCTCTAGCCCCCATGCTCCCCACTAATGCCAGCGCAGCCTGGACCCCCTACCTTGTTTCTGGCCTCCCACCCCCTGCTTCTGCTTGGCCAAAACTCCCCAGCGCCACTGGCCGCTGGGCTTTTCAGGGATTGTGCTCATACCAATGAGGGCAGGGAATGCGCCCCAGCCAGCCCCAGGTCTGGCAGGGCCCAACAACGCCTGCTCGGGGACCCAGCACTCACTCACCCAGAGTGTGCCCGTGCCAGACACGGCCTCTGTGGGGACGTCCCCCCCATGCTGCTCTGCAGCTTCACTTACCCTGGGGCTGGGCAGGCCCCTGCCCCTCACAGCCCCCTGGCCCTGCACTGCCCTGCGTGCAGGGGCTGTGGGCACCGGCCCCTCTGCCCTGTGCACCCCTGTGTGTGCTGGCCCTGAGGGATCAAAGAACTGGAATATTCATGACTTTAATAAAGGTGAACATGCACAGAGCCTGCTGTCCTGTTTTTGTGGGGGGATTGCTGCTTCCCCTTTCTACTGCCAAGGACAGGGAGCTGAACCCTCCAGAGCCAAGGGAGGGGAGAAAGGCATGGTCCCTGGCACTGTGCTGAGCAGAGGGTCTTCACTCTGCTCTGCCCAGCACCCCCAGACCTGTGCAGGGGCAGCTGTGGGCGGGCTCCCTGGCCAGCCTTGTGCCGAGCTGTGCCCAGTCTCAGCTGTGCAGCAACTCAGGCAGGGCCATGCCAAGGGTGCCTGTCGCCTCGGCAGGAGCTGCCTCCTGGATGTGACACTAATTGGGCTCTGGCGGGTAGAACAGAGGCAGCACTGAAAGCTCATCACCTTAACGAGGCCTAATGATGCTGGCTGGCACTGCCACTCTGGCCCTGTGCCCAGTCCTGGCAGAGGCTGTGGGCAGGTGAGCACAGAGGGAGCTGGGTTCTCCCCTCGTAAAGTGCTGGGGGCTGCCCAAACAGGCTGTGGTGCCTCATCCCCCAGCCACCCCAGCGCTGCTCCCAAGGGCAGTGAGCACTGCCCTGTGCCATGCAAGGGGCCAAGGTGGAGCAGAGGAGCGATAGGACCTCCATGGTCCTCCAGCAGCACAGAGGCCTTCTCGGGCCTATGCCAGCTGGTGGCAGGGACATTCCAGCTGGGCTGTGGACCCCCATCAGCTGCACCTGCCCTGTGCTCCCAGTGCATGCACACCCTGTCTCTGCATTACTCATGGTAGACAATTTGTGCCACAGCTGCACTGGCAGGACAGTGTGTGCCAGACATAGCCCAGAGCACGGTACCCACAGCTGCAGCGTGCTGGCTCTGCTTATCTCTGAGCTTCAGAGAGTGTGATCACCATGTCAGTGCTGACCATCCCCTGGTCCCACCCTGCCCTCTGCCAGAGCCCCGAGAGTTGCCTGCAGGAGTTCCCCCACTGCACTTCTCACCCCCAAGCCGGGCAGGGCTGGGGGTTGCCAATCCTCGCCCCACAGTCCCCTCCTGGTCTGGATGGGTGCCAGGGCCTTCTCCAAAGGGGCAGCCATGGTTCTGACCCCCCTGGCAATGGCAAGGCACCCGCAGAACCCAGCATGGACTCGGGCTGCTCCACCCCCTCCAACGGGGGCTTCCATCCAGTGGAAGTCCCTGTG
>VXAU01002198.1:55266-71327 GCA_013399695.1 Formicarius rufipectus | reverse complement strand
GTTCCTGGCCTGCCACAACCGGCACGGCCACCGCGTCCTGCACAGTCCAAGGTAATTGCGTTTGTTCCGGGGACTGCCCCGGGTCCCGCTCCAGACCCAGCCAGGAGGTCCCGGGGCGTCGCTCTGCCTGGGCTCTGTTTACCTGCAGCGGGACCGCAGCGGCAAACACCGATCCGTCAGCACCGGCGGTCCCCGGAGCGCGGGTGTCNCGGGGGAACGTGCCGGGGGAAGGACCCCCGGCCCGCTCCTCCAGGGTACGAGCGGTCCAGCTGCCCCCGCCGCTCCGCCCGTCTCCTCCGCCGAGTGAAGCCGGTGTCCCGGAGCGAGGCGGAGTGGAGTAGCCAGCGGCGGGGAACCGGCGGCAGAGACAAGCGACGGCGTCCCCGCAGCTCCCGGGAGCGGCCGCCGGTGATGCCAGGGGCAGCGCCGAGCGCTCGAGCTGGGCGGGCGAACCGGGCTGCGCCCCTCTTGTGCCCGCAGGAGGAGCGGGTCGGTGGGACGCGACTCCGCGCCCGCGGTCCCTCCCCTCGCTCCGGTCCCTCCCCCCGAGCCACCACAGCCGCCGTCGCGGCTCCGGCAAAAGTTTTCGCCGGAGCGGCCGAGCGCGGCGGTCCCGGTCCCCGCCGGCTCCGAGATGCGTCCGGGAGCTGCTGCGAGCCCAGCCCCGACAGGTACGGGTAACGGGGGGGAGGAGAGCGCGGAGCGTCCATCGCTGCCGGCTCGGGACTCGGGATGCCGCACGCCCCGTCGCGTGGATGTGGACTCGGGTGACAGCTGCGCATCTCCGGGGCCACGAGTTGAGCCTCGAGAGCAGAGCAGCTGCTCCCAGAGCCGCCCTGGTGAGGGGGCGCCGGCTCCGGGAGTGATGAGCCCCTCGGCGAGGACTGTCCTGGGCTAGGGATGCCAGAGAGGCTGCGCCCGCTCCCTGCCCGAGCCGCTGCCGGCCGACATCCCTGGGCAGGGTCGCTGCTGTCGGCTCACGGCACCCCCGGACACTGCCCTGGCTGTGGAGACGCCACGGTCGGTGAAACCAGCGGGGCTCCGACATGCTGCGAGTGTCTCCCGGAGCAGCCCCTCGTCGGGTTGGGACCCACGGGGTCTCACCGCCACGGGCACAGCAGCGCTTGTGGGTCTCTCGTCGAGACGCAGAGGCAGGGGACACTTTTGCCCCTTCCCAGCTCTCCCCAAACTCTCTGGGTGTTGCAGGGGCCCGATGTGAGTGCCCTTTGTGACTCTGTCCCGAGCTCTGCTGTGTCAACACGGTGTTGGTAAACGGCTTTGTTTAACCAGGACATTTCGGGTATGTGACCTTGCTGTCCTCCTGGTTGCATGTGCATCTCCAAAGCTGCTGCAGGTCCTCTCTGCTCGGCACTGCACTTCCCTTGGGGTGGTGAGGAGAGCAGGGATGGCTCCCCTCACACTGGACAGGCAGAGCACAGAGCATCCTCTCTGCCCAGCCCTTGCCATGCAGCCCGCAGCACATGCCGTGCTCCATGCAGCGCCTGCGGCATGTGTCCTGACCCACGCCAAATTCAGTGGTTGCTCCTGTGATTTTGTCTGTGCATCAGCAGGAAAATTTAGGGCCTGCAGGACCCCTCCTGGGCATGTTAGTGCTGCCCCGGCTACCAGCTCCTGTGCTTCCCACCAATCCCTCTTCTTTCTGCACACTGCGGTGCAGATTTTTTTTATGTTCTGTTGCCTAGAGAGGGGAGAAAAGACTGAACAGAGAATAGGCAAAATGTGGATTAAAAATAGTTAATGAAAAAATGTGACCACAAGCCCTGATCTGCAGCACAGCCACCTAGCACAGCCTCTCCATGCTGTGCCAGGCAGGGGCAGGGACAGGGGAAGCCAGACACAGGAGGGAAGGGATGGCAGCTCAGCTCCGTGCCTCTGTGCTCCTCCACTGCATCCTGCTCTGTCTTGCCCCTGGGGCCTGGGGCACGTGGCTGTGCACAACAGGTGCCAGTGGATGGCTGAGCACACGTGCCCTCTGCAGCACCCCTGGCCTCACTGGGGCTGGTGGCCGGCTGTGCCCAGGGCTGCAGGTGCCTCAGGACAGCGATGGACTCTGCTGGGACCCCTTCCCAGGTGGTCTGTGATGTTTCTTGTGCATGGACCTCAGCAGCACAGGGTTTGAGCTCACTCTTTGAAGAGGTGCTGGGAGGTTGTCCCCAGGTCTGCAGTGGCCGCAATGTTCATTCATGCCACGAGTTGGTCCAGGAAAGTGGATGTGGAGCTCCCAGTGCAGGGGAGTGTGTGCACATGCCTGTCTGCACTGACCTTTTCCTAGACTTTTCCCAGCCTTGTGCCTCCCCTGTGACATGCTCAGCACACGTGTCATGCCATGTCTCTCATGCTTTCCTTCTGTTTTCATGGGGTTTCATGCAACGTGATGAACAAAACCACCCCTTTTTCTGAGCCAGGGATGAGCTTCTGTGTGGCTTAGCATCCCCTTGCCAGAGCCAGCTGGGCAGAGAGGTCATTTGGCTGCTGCCCATCTTGTGCCTGAAGACCACAGTCCCCTTTGATACCGGGCAGCTATGCAGGTACCCCTGACCATGCCTGGAGGCAGCTGGGTGGTCGTGAAGGTGATGTAAAGAGTGTTTGTCCTGTTTGCATCCTGTACTGCTGTTGACGAAAACACTGTCAGGGTTGGTTTGGGTTTTCTTGGTGCAAGATGACACAGAATTGGACATGGCTGGTGCCTGGTGACGTTGGCTCTCTCCATGTACCGCTGCTTAGTGCTTCCACAGTCATGTAGCTCTGTGCAAACAAGCCACAGTCTTGCAGCACAAGGGCTGCTCCAGGCAGCTCAGCTGCTCCTTTGCTGCCAAAGTTCCTGGTATTCAGTTCTCAGGACAGGACTGAAGCAGGAGAGTGGGAGACATCCCTGAGATTAGGGCAGGGACACAGGCAGGAACAGTGCAGGCCAGATCTCCTGGGCCTCCCTGCACTGACCATCTCCTCTCACCCTCGCCCCACTTGCCACGGTCCTGGGTGGAAAGTGGAGCAGCATCTGCAGGGCCAGGCTGGTGCTGGCATTGCATCAGCTCTGGCCCGGCACCGTCCCCTCCCCTGCCAAGTGTCGAAGCCCCTGCCGTGCTGGCGTGTAGCTCCGAGCTCAAAGCCAAGCCAGCCGTGGAAAGTGCTGCATTAACAGGCGGGGGGCTAATCCCTGTGTCCGGAGGGCACACAGCCCCCACCGCCGCCTCCAACACAGCGGGGCTGTGCTGGGCACATGCTGCAGTCATGGGCAATCCGGGTGCCCTTCCCGCTGGAGAGGCAAGAGTACCTTGGGGGGACCAGGCTTCGGGGGGCTGCGCCAGCCTCACAGTACTTCTGTGGGGCTGTGGCTGTGCCAGAGTTCTCCCGAGTCACGTTGCAAGTGCCCATGAGTGTCCCGTGGAGGCTTCGCTGAGCCGCTGATCCCTGTGGCAATAGGGCCACAGTGATGTGGAGCTCGTTCCCTCACCCGTGTGATGGCAGCAGCGCTGGAGGGGCTGGGGGACAAAATCCCAGGGGAAGTTGACCAGGGTGGAATGAGAGTCTCTCCCCAGGCAGGCTGGGCACTCAACCAGCTGATGGGGTCCATGCTGGTACTGAGCTGCTGCAGGGCAGTGTGGGGACTGCACATCCACCAGTGGGGAACAAAATCCCAACACAAGCTCCTTTTCCCATCCGTTTCCTATGTCTTGGTGCAATGCCATGGCAGCAGTGCACCCAGGTCTTCAGCTTGCCTCATACTCTGCCCAGGCTGCACAGCCTGGTCCACCGGCTGAGCACCCCAGGGCTAATGGTGGCCACCACGAGCTGCTGGTCAGCCAGGGGCCACAAGGACACCAGTTAAGGGGAAAGGAGGTCCTTTCTTTGCCCTTGGGGCTGGCGGAGGTTAGCACTGTGGTGGGAGAAGGGTTCAGTGCACAAACACAGACACCACTAACGAGCCCCACTCCCCCCACCCTGAGGGCAGTTAATGGTGTCTGTGTCTGACCCCTCTGGCGCCCAGGTCTGGCGCTGTCGGCATCTCTCCCCTGCCTATGCCCAGCTCCTGGGGTTGGCCCCTTGTTCCCCTCCTGCCGCAGTGGCAGCAGAGCTCTCTCTCCTTGCCGGCTGTGGCTGTGCAGCCCCGCCGGGTGTTGGAGCCCGGGCTCCACAGGGGTCAGCAGCTGCAGAGCCGTGACATGAGGACATGCCACATTGTCCAACATCACTGTGGGGTGAAAGTCCCCTGGACAGATGCTGTTGTGTGCTGCAGCCCCTCAGAGGCATCCACTCACAGGGCAGGCACCCTTCACCCAGCACCCGTGGCTCGGTGTGGTGGGGGATCCCCCAAAGCCCGGCCGTGGCTGGGGATGAGGTGCCAGGGCAGGGAATGTGGCACTGAGAGTCAGATGGGCATAGCAGGGTGAGGGAAGTGGTGGCTGATGTAAGGCCAAGTCCCTCTGACTCTGCTGCTCCTGGCAGCCAGAATATGGCTGAGAGTGGCCTCTGGCACTGAGCACTTAGGGCACTGCTGGGCAGTGCCAGGTCCCAGGAGGTGCTCGGTGCTGCCAGTGGCCATTGCCACCTTACACCCCGCTGTTCCACCACACAGAGCCGTGGCTTCCTTCCTGCCACTGCCCATCAGCTCTGCACCAGGAACAGCTGGTCCATGGCTATTCCTGCACACCCATGTCTGCTGGAAACAGCCCCTGTCTGCTCCCTGCAGGGCAGTGGAGCTGTGGGGGCCCCTCATCCTGCAGGGAGTAGGGGTCCAGCACAGTGTTGTGGCTGCACAGTGCCATGGGCAGCTGGGGCAAAGGGCCTGGGCAGAGTGAGGAGGGAGCCCTATGCTAGGGAGAGGAGCGTGACCAGCCCTTGTGCCAGGACCCCTCACCCAGTGCAGTCTGCCCAGCTTGGCCACGGCAGGGCCGGGGGCCGGGGAGCGGCTGCCAGACAGGGTAGTCCAGGGCAGAGGCCTCCCCACTGCTAAATCCCACTGCAGCAGCTAAAAATAGCGACACCTCTGCCCCAAAGCTGCTCCCTGGCCACACAGAGGGGCTGGCAGGGAGTTGCTGTAACCCACGTGCCTGGAGAAGCATTCCCAATTGGAACAGGGATGGATGCTCAGCCATGAATGAGCACCAGGACCATTCCATGGAGTCAAGACATGGGCAGTGGTGGGATGTGGCGGGTGGGGATGATGTTGTGGAGCTGGAGGAGGGACAAGGACAGGGATGGTGGGATTAGGCTGGCAGGGGGGCAGGAGAGGGATGCTGGCATGGGAGAAAGGGGCAGGGATCCTAGGGTGGGGATAGGAGGACTAGGGCAGGGATCCTGGTGCAGAGACAGGATTGCTGGGGTAAGGCTGGCAGGGGGTGACACAGGGACAGGAATGCTGGCGTGGTCAGGTGGCCAGTGAGCACCCACCAAAGGTCTCTGTTCCCAGAGCCCACCCAGTGAGGACTATCCCAGGAGACAGTTCCCTCTGTCCTGGGACTGCCTAAATAAGGCCATTGCAGGTCCCGCTCCCCGAGCTGCCTCTGGAGCCCCACGCACTGATTAATGAGCTACTCCAGAAACCACTTGCGACATGGCAAGTGGGTCTGCAGGGATGGAGGAAACACGACTTTCCCAGGGATAAAAATAGGCACAGGCAGAGCTGCAAGCCCTGGGAGGGGGGCTGGCTGGGGAGCACCAGGGGGTGATGCCACAATGTCTGCAGTGGCACTGGCACTGATCTCCCTCCCAGCTCCCCCAGCTCAACTGCCCTCACCCCACAAAGCCGTGCCATGCCATGGGGCTCCTGCCAGAATGGCCCCTTGTGGGAAGAGCTGAAATCAAGCTCAGGAGACCCGTAACCGGCTTAGAGGGATGGAGGGAATTACAGCACCTCGTGAGCCGAGGTCTGTGCAGAGCACTCGGGTGCCGTGTCAGACGAGGCCCCACATCGCTGGCTGGAGCTGGGGGCGAGGAACCCACAGTGGCACAGCCTGAGCTGGTCTCAGAGCCAGAGCAGCCCCACCAGCTGGGATCACGGTGGGCTCACAGCCAGCCTCTGTCTCCATCCCTGCCTGGCCCCGTGCTGTTGGCCGCTCCCTGCCCATCATCATCCCCAGTCGGTGCTGCTGCAGAGCCATGGCCGAGTGCCCCAAGGGCCACCCTGAGACATGAGGGTTGATGGGGAGAGGGCAGCCCAGGTGCCAGCCCCACCTGACAGCATCCACACGTGTGCAGGGATCCCTTCTGCTGTGGTCATCCTGCATTCTCAGGGCTTAGCCCCAACACACAGCCGGGCACCAGCACCAGGGCAGGGGGGCACCAGCCTGGGTCTTCCCTGGCGGTCTGGAGGCAATGCTGCCAGAGGGCATGAGGGTCTGCCTGCTCAGAGGTTGTGCTGTCCCACATGAGGCTGCGCTTTGGATGCACGGGGGTTGGGGCTGGCTTGACGAGCGGAGGGGCCACATGGCCACTGTCCCAGTGTCATCCTGTGAGGAGAAAGCAAGTACTTGGTGGAAAAATGCAGGAACAAGTGGATGAATGTGAATGCCAGACAGGGCTGGGCGAGGACTGGGAAAGGCACATGGTGCCATGACCAGGGCCAGCTCTGTGCTGGGGTGGCCACCTCCCACCCTGCATGCTCCCAGCCCTACACACCCCAGCTGTTCCCTGGGAGTCCCCATGACCAAGTGTCTCACATAGGATTACCCACGTGCCAGGGCCATCACCACCAGGGTAGAGGAGCTGCTGAGGGCTGGTAGGAAGCTGGACACCCCACGCTGTGCCCCATGCACGTGGCCCAGAGGAAGGATGTCCCAGCCACATCTCCTCACCCTCCTGCTGCTGCTGCTCTGCTGCCAGGTAAGGGTGGGCTGTACCACACAACAGTGCTCTTCCCCGTGCCCACTTCACTGCCTGCCCTGAGCCACCATTAATCCATCCCTGCCCACTGCAGCCCCTCATGGTGGTGTGCAGTGCAGCAGCTGCTTCCCCTTCCTGCCTGCCCTGCCATCCCCATGGCATGGCATGGCATGGCACGGCACAGCAGGTTAGCACGCACTTGCTGGTGCCTGTCCCCAAGCCGGGGTCACTGCCTGTCACAGCAGGGCAGCCCCTGTGGGCAAGACACAGGTGACTGGAGACACTTCCTGGTGTCCCCAGGGCCCCTCTGCCCAAATCACGGATATCCTCTTTGAGAGATGGAAGGAGTACAGCGAGGAGTGCCAGCACAACATGAGCCGCCTGCCTGCACCCACAGGTCAGCAACCACAGAGCCCAGTGGGGGCCTGGTGGGATGGAAACAGGGGCTGGCGAGGGTCCTGTTAGGATGGGGATGGGGCAGAGGGGCCGGCACAGGGTCCCAGCAGGACAGGGACAGAGCAAGTGGAACCATGGGAGCTCCTGGCACCCAGGGAGGGTGAGGTCAAGACACCACCAGCTCCTGTCCTTCTGCAGAGCTGGTCTGTAACCGCACCTTTGACAAGTACTCGTGCTGGCCAGACACCGCACCCAACAGCACAGCAAGCGTGCCCTGCCCCTGGTTCCTGCCCTGGTACCAGAAAGGTAACAGCCAGCAGGCGTGTGCCCATGTGTGGTGTGTGCCCATGTGTGGTGTGTGCACATGCGTGTGTGCAAGCAGCTGCTGCGGGCACTCGTGCTTGTGCTGGTGCACGGTGCCTTTGGGGGCTCTGAGGCCAGCACACCCCACCAACCCCTCCCCTCACAGTGAAGCATGGACACGTCTTCAAGACCTGCGGGCCAGATGGGCAGTGGGTGACGGGGCCACGGGGACAATCTCTGCGCAATGCCACAGAGTGTGAGCAGGACGACGAGGACCTAAAGGCGCAGGTGGGCAGAGCTGGGTGGCACAGGTGCAGGGGTCCCAGCCTGCCCCCGCTGCTTGTCTCTGCCCTCATATCCTCCTTCCTCTTCCAGGAAAAATTTGCCAAGACCTATGGTAGCTTCAAGGTGATGTACACCGTGGGCTACTCCGTGTCCCTGTGTGCACTATTGCTTGCCCTGGCCCTGCTGCTGGGCTTCAGGTGGGGACGTGGGCATGGTTGTCCACATTGGGTGCAGGTGGAGGCCAGGGGGCTGTGCACGGGCACTGACAATGGCCCCTACATCCACAGCAAGCTGCACTGCATGAGGAACTACATCCACATGAACCTCTTCGCCTCCTTCATCCTGAAGGGTGTCTCCGTGCTGGTCATTGACGCCCTGCTCAAGACCCACTACAGCGACAAGATCGATGGCTACAATGTGCAAGTCTGGCTGAGTGACGAGGTCAGTGCCACGCTGGTGGGGATGGGAGCTGGTGGTGCTGCTGGGGTTAGGGCTGGCAGATCCGGGGCCACTGGTGAGGCTGGGTTCTGGTGGCACTGGTGAGGCTGGGGGGTGGCACTGGGAGGGCTGGGGGGTGGCACTGGTGGTACTGGCAGCACAGACACACACACAGGCAGTGCTGCAGCCATGACCCTTGCTTTCAGGCAGCTGCAGGCTGCCGTGCAGCCACGGTCTTCATGCAGTATGGCATCGTGGCCAACTACTGCTGGCTGCTGGTGGAGGGCATCTATCTGCACAACCTGCTGGTGGTGGCTGTCTTCTCTGAGAGGAGCTACTTCACCCTCTACCTGTGCATCGGCTGGGGTGAGTTTGGGTGGGCTGGCCCCCCTGACCATGTCCCTTGCCGTGCCTCACCTGAGCATGCCTGCCTCCCCTCAGGGGCACCTGTGCTGTTCCTCATCCCCTGGGTTGTTGTGAAGTTTCTCTATGAAAACATCCAGTGAGTATCTGCCCCTGCTGCTGGCCGAGGGGCACGGGGCACAAGGGGTGTCCGTGGATCATGGGGACATTGTGATGGCCCCAATGACGCTCTACATCAGTCCCCGTGCAAGGGGCAGGGTGCTTGGCCATGGTGCTTGCTTGGCCAGGGCTGCCGATGCCATGCCAAACTCAGGCAGGCACCTGGTCAAGGGGCTTCCTGGCAGTCCCCAACACTCCCCTCTGCAGGTGCTGGTCCACTAACAACAACATGGGCTTCTGGTGGATCCTTCGCTTCCCTGTGTTCCTGGCCATCCTGGTGAGCTCACCACAGCCCCTCACTTCGTGTCTCAGCATCTCTCTTGCAGGCCCTGAAACAGCTGTGAGAGGGTCTGCCCATGGCAGGGGGACAGAGCTGTGCTGACTGCCCCTGCCCCTCATGGCTCACTCCATTCCATTGCAGATCAACTTCTTCATCTTCATCCGCATCATCCAGATCCTTGTCTCCAAGCTCCGTGCGCACCAGATGCGCTACACTGACTACAAGTTCAGGTGGGTACCGGGCACAGCCCACCCTTCATGCCCGCAGTGCACATGTGTGTGCACCCACCTCGTGACCCCTGTTCTGCAGGCTGGCCAAGTCCACGCTGACACTGATTCCACTGCTGGGCATCCACGAGGTGGTCTTTGCCTTTGTCACGGATGAGCATGCCCAGGGCACACTGCGCTATGTCAAACTCTTCTTTGACCTCTTCCTGAGCTCCTTCCAGGTGAGCCTAATCCTCATGGGACCAGCACTCTGTGGGGACTCTCAGTCTTGGGAGGGGCCAGATTGGGGTCTGGCCGCGCACCTCACGCCTCTCCTCCCTCCACCCAGGGGATGCTGGTGGCCATTCTCTATTGCTTCGTCAACAAGGAGGTGAGTGGGACTGGGGGGCAGGGACAAGAGGGGCACGGGGTTATGCTGACGGCTGCTCCCGGCAGGTGCAGGCAGAACTGTGGAAGCGGTGGCAGCGCTGGAAGCTGGGGAAGGACCTGGCTGAGGAGTACAAGCACACCTACAGCCACGCACCCAGCGCCCGCAACGGCGCCGGTGGCGCCTGCGAGAAGCACCAGCTGGTGAGCGGCTGCATCAATGGACTGGGGCGCGGCCCGACCCCCCACCCCAGCTCCCACTGTCCCGAGAAAACTGGGCGCAGCACTTCTGAGCACCTCACCCTGGGAGACCGCCACCACTGCTACGACTTCCCTGAAACCACTGCCGAGAGCCACTTCTGAGTCCACGGCCGGGCAGAAGGGCCGTGCGGAGCCACTGGGGTGTTGCCATCCCCTGACCTGTCCTCCCTGGGTGATGGCAGGTACTGGAACTTGCTGCCCTGCTGAGGGTGCTGCGCTGGGCGCACAGACAATGGACACAATGAGGCAGGCAAGTTGGACCTGGACCTCTGGAGTGGGATCTGTGGGGCTGGGGGTGCAGGGGTGGGAGTTTGTCCTGTGCTGCTGCCCTCGTGCAACTTTGAGTCCCTGTGCGCAGTGCTGTAATTTATCTGTCTCGTATCTGTAAATAGGTGTGGGCCCATGCCGGGCTGCAGGGCCAGCTCTGTGTGTGCCTCTCTGTGGGGTGTGGGGACTGGGAACACCCAGGACATCAGACGTGTTGGGACCATGCTCCCGTCAGCATCCGTGGGTGTCCACAGCCATGGACAGGGAACTAGCCCACCTGACAGGGGTGAGCTGCACCAGAAGACAGACCTGCCTGCCCTGCTGCCTGCCCTCCACCCCTGTTGCCTGTCCGGTGACCCTGCACAGACGAGCGGGGCAGACATGCAGCAGCAGCCGCTGCAGCACTGCTGGCCGAGGCTCCGGCTCCCCCAGCACGCGCTCTCCTCTGGCTGTTAATCGGCTCTGTCCTCTCGCTGCCAGGAGCCTTTAATTAAATCATTTGGCTCTGCTCACGGCACCCCCGCTCTCCCAGGAGCTGGCCCAGGCCATGGCCAGGCAGCAGCTGCCGGCGGCGCTGAGCCCTGTGAGCAGCCATGGAGTGTGGGGCTCTGGGACCCCTATGCTAGTTGGCCAGGTTGGCCAGGGCAGGGAGGGGGCACAGCGGTGCCCTAAGAGGCTTGTGCCGTGCACATGAGCGCTAAGCCCGGATGCCACAGCTTTGGGCACCACAATCGCCTGGTGTGTGGGGATTAGGCAGGTGCTGCTCCCTTGCCGGGGTCACCGTGCCCAAGGGTGGCAGCGGGATGGACAACTGCCCTGCTGTGATACCCACTGCCCGTGGCCCTGGGCACAGGCCCTGCCCATCACCCATGACACTGCCTGACCCCGAGCACGTTACGGTTCCGGGCCCCATGCGCAGCCTGGTGCAGGGGGTGAGAGCTGGACCTGCATCCCAGCAGCCCCAACAGCCCCAACAGCCCCACACAGTAAACAGCAGCTAAGTCCCACCCTGTCTCAATGTCATCTGCACCCCACGGCCGTGGCCATGCTGCCCGTGCCAGCCAGCATGAGGGACAGCAGGAGCCACACTGTCTGCTGGGTGCAGTGGGGTCCCAGACCCTGGCAAGGCGTCGGCAGGGCTGGCAGGGCATGGGGAGGGCAGCCGTGGCCCCGCCATGCAGCACTTGGCTCTGGCAGCAGCACCCAGCCCAGCCCAGCACGCAGGAATTTTCCTGTTTACTTGACAGCTCAAGTTGTCTGCCCCGGTCGAAGGGGACCCGGCGCCCAGGGGCCAGTGCAGCACTGGCAGCAGGAATGGGAGCAGCAGGGATGGGGGGCAGAGGAGATGGTCTGGGCTGTGGGACCAGAGGGCTGTGGCAGCGGCACTGTGGGGGCTGTGGCAGTGAAGGGGTGAAGGGAGGGGAACAAAGGGGCTGGGGTTTGCCCGTGCCACCAGGTGCAGGGATGGGGACAGGGACAGAGAGGAGGACAAGGACCACCCAGCTCAGAGCCACAGTGCAAGAGTGGCCAGAGCAGCCTCTGTGGAGCCACTGGCCACATGGCCACTGCCATCACTCCAGCCTCCTGACATGGTAACGAGCCTAATTGAGGCAAATTGCTGGAGCACAAAGCAGTTTCTGGGAAGGTAAATATGGTCACAGCGCAGTGCTGGGCCCTGCGCCTGTTGCTCCAGAGTTGCTGTGGCAACACCCTACTGTTGACCCCTAAAGCCCTGCCAGGGCCAGGCTGGCCCCACAGCACTGTGGATACAGGGACCTCCAGATCCTGCCCAGGAAGGGTGGCTCGATATGTGCTACACAGTGATGGGGATCCGCCAGGGAGCCCAGGACAGCCCTAGCCCGTAGGGTGTCCTGTGGCAATGTCCTGTGTCCCCTGGTGCTGAGCTCAGCCCTGAGCAGGGACAGTGTCTGCTGGTGGTTGGGAGCCCTGTGCAAGCATCCAATGTCTACCTGCACCAGGGTACATCCCACAGCAACTGCACCAGCCAGATGTGCCCCACAGCAGGGCACTGCCTGTGCCACAGGGCTGAGCCTGCAGCCCTGTGCCCTGGTCATCCCCACCTCCCTCAGAGCTGCATGCCCACGCCAGTAGATGCCCCGTATCTACGAACTCACCTGGACAACTGGGTTGGGAGGCAGCACGGCTCCGGGGTTCCCCCTGGGAGTGGGGCCAGTCCTGGCCCAAAGACCCAGCTCCCACAGGAGTATGGTAGCATCTTATCACTGCTAGAACAGGACCCTTCCCTGCCATGGCCTGACACTGTTTGCAGTGTCACTCATGTCCACCCTGCCAGCACCCAGGTACAGCTTGGGCACACTCAGAGACACATGCACAGAAACACTCAAACACGCACACACACACATACACATGCATGCACAGATGTACACACAGATGCATACACAGGACACGTGCACACAGAGAGACAGGCACAGTCCTCAGCTGTCCAGCAGGAGCTGCTTGTTCTCAGTGATCAGCGGGACGAAGGTGCTGCCGCCAGTCTGGCCAGACACACAAGATGGTTTGGGTGCAAAGGGACCTTCAAAGGTCCTCTGGTCCAGCACCTGCAGTGAGCATGGACACCTGCACCACACCAAGTTGCTCAGAGCCCCATCCAGTTTGGCGCTGTTTCCAGGGGTAGGGCATCCACCACCTCTCTGTGCCAGTGCCTCACTGCCCTCAGTGCAGGGACTCCTTCAGAGACCAGAAGACCATAGTGCCAGTCCCTGCCTGTGGGGCTCTTCCCAGGGCAAGGAACGGGGCCAGAAGAGTTCTTCACTTCTGAGCCAGTGGCCCAGGCACTGTCAGCCTAGCCATTTTCCCCCACACAGCCAGGCACCCCAGGGCACAGAATCTCACAGGAAAACTCCCACTTTATCAAGGGAATTGAGCATCACAAATTGGTCTCCAAAGTCGATTCTGCCTGCTGCTGGGCCTCTTCCCACTGCCTAATTCGATGACAAACACGTTCCTCCTCTCCTCCCACCCTTTAATCTAATGAAGAGCACCGTGTCCGAGGCACAGGGAAATAAACCCTGCCGAAGTCGATTTTTATAGGTAAACAGCCTGATTTGTCTGGTCTGTGGCCTCACGCCTTGCAGAGGCACCCCCCCACCTGTCTCTCTGCCCTCAACCCATGCTTTGGCATCAGTCTTTATAAAAATCTCCTTTTTATAGAATGTTTTGTACATTTCATTAGAGCTCGAGTGGCTGCTTTGCCTCCAGCTTTACTGTGCCAGAGCTGAGACAAAAACAAGGCAGAGCCTGGTGAGGTTGCAGGGCCCCCATGTGCCCTTGGGGTTCCACTGCAGCCCCCAGGACAGCCTCAGGTGAGCGCCCAGACAAGGTGTCAGCGTTGGGCTCTGTGGCAGCCAGACAGTAGCCCACCTAGCCCAGGGGTGGACACCACACAGAGCCGGGAGGGGTCCCCCTTCCCATCCCCTCAGGACACATAGACACAGCTCTGGACATGCCTGGAGTTAGGGCAGCCCTGCTGGCCTGCCAGGTTCCCCAGACACAGGGCACACCACTGGGCCTATGCTACTGGAACAGGCACAGATAAGCCATTACAGTGACAATGAGCACCTCCTGTCCCCCACTGCCTGAGGCTGCAGGAACACAGGGCCTGGGACAGCTCTCATCCCGCCGTGCTGGAAAACTGGGCAGCGCCCCCCAGGCATGTTTTGGTGATGGGAGGTAAACAGGGTCACAGCAAGTGTTGAGATGCACTTGAGCAGAAATTCTAGCAATGCTAAGTATAGCTTAAATGCCATTAAAGTAGGAGAGGGAAGAGGATACAAGGGTATTAATAGTCTCAACATTTAAATCCTGGGTGCAGCAACAGTTCCTGGGATGTTGGGTGCCTGGAGCATTGCCCGACCCCAAGGGCATTGTGCTGCCAGCACGCAGTGCCCGCTGCACCTGCCCACAGGGAAATCAACAGCCCCAACAAGTGCAAGGCCAAGGCCCCTTTGCAAAAAACAAACACAGATGAGAAGCAGCTCCTGCCCTCTGTCCCGCATCCCCAGTGCAGGGAGCATCACACCGAGGCAGCCCCAAAAGGACACCAGCTTTTATTTACAACACTCCTCAAGTGACAGACCACAGAGAGAAAGGAAAGGGAACAGCACAGCTCAAAGACTCAACGAAGGAAAGGTACTGGCAGCCCCGAGTCCCCACAGCCCTCCCGCAGCTGCTGGCGCTAGGGAGCCATATCCCCACTAGCCTGAGCACAGGCAGGCAGGGGGTTGGGTCCCCCTCCCCACGGAGCGGCCCCGCGGCTCAGGGCGACAAGTGTCACTCTCCCCAGCTCTGGCAACGATGCAGGAACCACCTGAGCCTTGCCAGAAGCGAAGGGCCCAAGGCAGGCCTCCCAGCACAGTTCCACCACCTACAGCCCCCCGGGCGAGCTGTGGGGGCAGGTCTCTTCCAAGGGTGCGTATCTGGAAAATGGTGTTGGTACAAAACCGTAGCACTGCTGGGCCAAGAAGCCCCTGAACCCACTCCGTGCAGCCCCATGGCTGCTGCCTCCTGTGGGGTTGCTGAGGCCAGGGGGCTGCTGGTGGCTCGGGCCCATCTGAACACCTCTCAGGTGCCTGGGGCAGATGCTGACATTCCACTTTTTTCCATCTGCAGGGAGAGGAGCAATTCCCCTTCAACCACCACAGGGATCTGACCTGATCTAAGTGAACAGAGAACTGGCCTCGGATGTGGCCCATGTGCTCCAGCAGTTCCAGGCTCCCAGGCATGAGCATCCCTGGCAGCAACTTGGTGCCACAGTGGAACTGGGAGCAGTCTGGCTGCAGCCTGTCCAGCCCTCAGCTGCACAGGCTGGCTGGGAGGGGGTTGCCCATGTGCCTGCAGACAGAGGGTCGGACTTGAGTGTCCCTTCTGCCCACATTTGGCCCCAGCAGTTGTGGGGCCATGGTGCACAGAAGGGAGCAAGACCCAGCACTGCCCCTTCTGACAGCGCTGCCACTAAGCCCGGTCCGGCCCCACCCAGCACTTGGGGCAGCGGCAGGAGGGGAACTGGACATCGGGGAGTTCAGCGTGAAGTGGGGAAGGACAGTTTGAGGCCAGAGAAAGCTATGAGTGGGGGGCTGGAATCCTTTGCAACAGGCTCTGGGCAGCCTTGGTGAGCCCCTGAGCATCCTCGACCTCAGGCAGCTTCAGAGCCAGCCCCAAAGCTGACCGGCTCTCCCGCGGGCTTTTGGGAGCACAGATCAGAGGAGGAAATCAACACAAAATTTCAACTTAAATCTGCTTGAGGACCTTAGGAGAGCAGCCGATCCGCAGGAAGGACCCGCCTTAGGACTTCTTTGCATCCTGTGTGTTTCTCCTCTTCAGATCACCCAGGTCGACGGGTTTAAACGCTGCAAGTAAGACAAGAAGAGACTTTGGTGGCAGAGGCAGCGCAGCCCCTGCCCCGCCCGCGCAGCGCCCAGGCCACCACACCCGGGGTAGTGCCCCCGGCCCCGCACCTTTCAGGCTGGGATTCGGCATCTTCTCCACGTACTCCTCGACCAGGCCGCGCTCGGAGCCCATCTGGCTGCGCAGGTCGCGCTCCACGCACTGCCAGGCTGCGGGGACAGGGACAGGAGCCGCTCGTCTCGGCCGCCCCGCACTGCCCGCGCCTCCCGCCCGCGGCCCCCGCCCCGCTCACCCTCGTAGATGAAGCGCACGTTCTCCTCGTGGGCCGGCGTGAAGATCTCGCTGCCGGCGCCGGGGGAGCGCGGGCCGCCGCTCCGCTTCCCGTTGTACACCACTCGGGACACGGGGGAGCTGCGGGCGGAGCGTGAGGGGGCTGAGCCGAGCCCGGGGCCCGCGCAGGGCCCGGGGCCGGGCGGGGCTCACCT
>VXAU01002198.1:42793-55025 GCA_013399695.1 Formicarius rufipectus | reverse complement strand
GGCCCAGCCCGGGCGCAGCCCCGGCCCTCGGGCTGGCACAGCCCCGCCGTCCCGGCCGCGAGGCCCCGGGGTCGCTCCGCGCCCGCCTCAGCGCAGCGCGGCGGCTCCGAAGAGCCGCACCAGGTCCTCGTACTCGGGGTCGATGAGGTCTGAGGGCTTCTCCCCGTCGTCCGTGGTGGCGTCCAGGCTGGCCCCGAGGGACAGGAGGTACCTGTGGGACGCGGAGCTGAGCCGCCGGGCCGGGCAGTCCCGGGCCCGCAGCCCCAGGGCGGTGGCAGCTCGGCCCGAATAGCCCCGAGGGCGGCGCAGGGACCGGGCGTGCCCCGCGGGAGCCGCGCACACCCCGTTCCGTCCCGGAGCCGTCCGTTCTCGGGCTCTACAGCGGCGGGAGACCTGCCCGGCCCCTCACCTGGCTATGTCGGCGTAGCCATCGCTGCAGGCCATGTGCAGAGGCGTCCAGCCGTTCTCATCTCTCTGGTGGATGTTGGCACCGTATTTCACCAGAAGCTTGACACAGTCCAGGTTTCCTGTCAGCACGGCTTCATGGAGGGCTGCCATGCCTGCAGGAACGGGATATTAGCCCTGGCCTGGGGAATCACAAGTGCAGGTTGTGCACAGCTCAGGAAAGGGGTACCAGGAACCCTCCTTGTCAGGGAGAAGACTGGAGGGAATGAAACAAAGACCAGGGAAGGCAAAGGAGCTGCTGCAGATTCCTCTTCCCCTTGTGCAGCATAAATTCCCTGTCTGGGATGGTGCAGCACCCACTGCCCTGGGCAGACAGCACAGAGGGAGGAAGAAGGAGATGCCCCATACTCAGAGCAGCTGCTCTGTGTCCTGGCTGAGACTCACATGGAGACATGAGAAGAGTCTCCGGGGTCCTGCCCTGACCGAGTTTCAGAAGGTCCTCACTAATGGAGAATCAGTGTGGACAGGAGGAATCCCAGGGTCATTTGAGCCCCTGTCTCTGTGGCCATGTGACAAGCTGAAGCCAAGCATAAGAAAAGGACAAATCTGGGCTCTGCACCAGCCCGTATGGATGAAGGCATTCCATAAACTGTTGCTGGTGAGGTTGGGTGCAAAAAGAACACAAAGTCCTCACTAGTTCCCAGGGCCAGACATGCAAGAGGGAGTGATGTCTGTGAGAAATGGGCCAAGCCAGAATCAAATGCAGAGCCTCTCCCTGCTCTTCCCCAAGCTGGGGTGAAAGGCAGAAGCCAGGGTCCTGCCCAGAGCTCACAGGCCAACCCATGTTTGCTGCTGCTCTTCAAACTCTCACTGCACTCCAGGTGCTCTCTTGGGCCTTGGAAGGACATGGAGGCCAAGCTCCCCTCTTCCCACAGCGTGCACTGACCATGCTATTGAGGGGAGATGTTTGGGCCCTGACC
This sequence comes from Formicarius rufipectus, assembly GCA_013399695.1. Taxonomy (NCBI): domain Eukaryota; kingdom Metazoa; phylum Chordata; class Aves; order Passeriformes; family Formicariidae; genus Formicarius; species Formicarius rufipectus. Next base: position 53,640 of record VXAU01002198.1, on the reverse strand, counting down.
AGGGCACTTGGGCCCTCCTGGAGGCACTGCTCCTCATTAGAGAGGGACCCAGCTTGTTCAGCTATGCTAAAGGTGGCCCGTGGCCTGGCTCCCATGCCCCTCCTGGCCCCACCGAACTGTGCCCCCGCTCTGCCCCAGCTGTGCCGACTGCAGCACTCACCCGAAGGGTAGATGGTGTCCAGCGTGACCTTCCTGGCTCGTATGAACCTGCCCACCTGTTCCAGGTCGCCCTGCTTGATGTGGTCCTGAAAGATGACGTCGTTGGGGAAGTGCACAGCGCGAGAGGCCCTTCGGCGCCGGGCGTACCGGCCGTACCGCGGCACTGACACGGGGCAATAGTCCCTCATGCTGACAGCAGCCTTCAGGCACAGCGGCATTGGGGGTGCTCAGCGCTTGCCCCAGCCCCTTGCTGCCCTGCTGTCTCCTCTTCTGCCTGGCAGGCCCCTCCTTGTTGTGGATGTGTGCCACCCCCCGCACTGCCGTGCTCCCACCGCGGCCGTGTCCCCAGCGGGCACGCGGCCCCTCACCGCAGCGAAGTGGCAGCTGGCGTGCTCTCCTTCTGTTGCAAGCTGCATGCAGGAGGTGACGCCTGGCACTTGAAGCTCACATGCAGGTCCTCCCTTGGCCCAGGACTGATGGTTCTCTGGAGGCACTGCGTTATAAAGGCTGCCCTGGGCTATTTTGGGCACATGCAGCTCACACTATTTGCCATGATGCTTCGTAATTGAGCCGCCCAGGCCCGCAGCCTCCCACTTTTGGGCAGAAGTTGGTGTCTCATCTTACCATCCACCTGTTGATGTGCCCATCCAAGGGGTCAAATCTACTCTTGCATGGATAGCTCTTCAGGGAAGCCTGGAAGCAACTTCCCAGCAGCAAGCCCTCCTGAGGAGCAAGGCACAGACACAATTGTCAACACATGGAACTGGACGTGGATGTGCCAGGGCTGTGGTGCCAAATGCATCCAGAGTTGTCACCCTTCTGTAGCTGCATGGGACAGGTTGAAAGAAGCAGGAGAAGCAGTGCTGCCCAGCACAACTGCAACCACACATAGCCCAGCATGGAGAATGTGACCAGTGAATCAGGTGCCCTCTCTTCTCTTGTGAGGACAGATATGCTGCTGATGCTCCCGAGGTAGGTGCAGAACCAGAAGTCTGCACTGCTGGTCTCTGGTGTTCCATGTCCTACTTCAGACTGAGAAACAGCTGGTGGTGAGGTCAGGCTGCTTCCAGCAGCTTCAGAGGAACAGTGGAAGAACAGCACCACCACCAGACAATTTCTATCTTCAGTACTCTTCAGCTATACTATCACAGACCCAAAACAGACCAACTGCTATATAGGAATCACTCAGGTCCATCAAGCATTCAAGCAACTACTACTACTTTTTCCCATTAAAGTTTGGGTGATTCAGACACATGAGCATTTTGTGCTCAGGGTTGTGCTGGTGGGGATTGTCCAGGCAGAGGTATCATGAAAAATCCCTGTGTTGCTTTAGGAGTCAGGGATTCACTCTCCCGCTCCTACAGCACACCCTTGCCTCAACTCTGGCAGTGTGGTGAGCTGCACACCTGAGAACTCCTGCCCTTGTTTATCTACTGGCAAATGCATCGATCTCTTGCCTAATCATGTGCTCAGGGTTACATCAGCCAGAACACAGTGCTGGGGACAGAACACTTCCAGCCTGCTTTCTTGGAACAGCAATTAGCCACATACACGAGATGGCTGCTGAAGTCCTGCTCTGCCACAAGGAGCCTTGGGCTGGGAGAAGGGGCCTCTCCTCTGAGCCAAGCACTGCTGGTCTCAACCCAGGAACAGAAGAGAATTACTGCAGAGCTTAGTCTTGGTTACACTTCAACTGGCTCCACAAAATGGACCTTTTTGAGCTGAGTCCTAGATAGCACCTTCCCGTGGAACTTCTCACTAGTGAGTCTGTTTTCTCCCCTCCCCAAAACACAAGGCAGCTGTCACCAACCAGCCCAGGCCACCAGCACTGCCTGCTCTGTCAGTGTGCAGCAATGGAAGCTGAGCCCCTGCCCAGATTCAGTCACACAGAGTCATAGCCCTGGAGGGATATGTCTTCAAAGATTCCCATCTGTAACCACAGGTACAGGTCACACACACACTTGGCTGCTGTTCTCTCAGGGACCACCCTTCCTAATCCATCAGACAGCTGCTCAGCCCCATCTCTAGTGCTGTGAGCCCAAGGTTTGGGGACACCACACCAGGACTCTGCTAGGGCTTAGCTCCAGAGTAGCCATAGGAGGCTGGAGAGACAAGTTTGTCCAACGTCCCTCTGCCACTGCCCCCAGCACACCCCTCCTCAGAGACAGGAAGCAGTAGCTCTGCTCCCTCAGTTGCCTGCCAGCCTTACTGTGCCGTCCCCTGTGACATTTATAGCATATTTCCGAACCAAAATACCTTCAGCAGCAAGTAGCAGGTTTGGAAATAGCAGTGTGGCTCACAGGGTCATGTGAGCCCAGCTGGCAGAGCCACAGCAGCCCTAGCGTGCCCTGGTTCACTGGTCCAGAGTAAGGCCCCCTCATGCTAGCCAGCTGGTCCAGGGGCCCCAGAGTCCCAGAGCCAACTCACCCCTAACAGAGCACCTGCACAAGCCCATGGAATCTGGACAGGGCATGGGCAAGTCTTTTTTTTTCCTTTATCTATTATGCAGAGAAAGCTGACACACCCCATTGTCAGAGACTCCCTCAAGAACCACCCTACAATTCTAATGCCCTTCCAGGGCAGGTTTGAATATTCTATATTCTGATAAAGACAAAGAGACATAATAGTATTAAAATCTCAACTTTATTTGGCTGCCAAATTCAGTACCAATGTTATTGTAGCAGAATGCTAAGAACCAGGCTGATGCAGCTCAAGCCTTTGAGGCACTCCCCCCAGTCATGTTCCCAAACCCCAGTAAATTGTAAATGTCCTGTTTGATGTGTTTATCAGGCCCTCCCCCACCACCCACATGCCAGGTCAACCCACCCAAAATAATTCATGGAAAGGGATTGCAAGTCTTGCCTTTGATCTAAAGGATGGAGACACTGCTGGTGAGCCAGTGGCCACCTCCACCCTCAGAGCCTGCCACAGCCAGTGCACACATACTCCACCCTTCCAGGTGTTTGGAATAGTCATCTCCAAGTGTCTTAAAGCAGAGGGGAAAGGAACATCTGTCCAGCACGAAGAGAAACACCTTCCCATACACCTTTCCCCAGGAAGCCATCAGCCCTCTGCCCCTACATATACTGAAGGCCAATCCCAAGGAAGAACAGCTGAGACCATTAAGGACCCTGCCAAGTGCAGAAATCAATTATGGGCTTTAGTTTTAAAAGAAAAAAAAAAAGAAAAAAGCTTTCTTGGAAGATGTTAGTGGCAAGGCTCCAGACTGTCAGGCCACTGAACTCCTGGTAACACCTCACAACCTCCTGCTGCCCAGAAGAACAGAATACTCCAGACAAAAGCTGTGTACAAAAAAGTACATCACAATAAAAGCACCCAGCTGGTTGGGCTGGCTCCCTAGTGACAGCTCCCTTCTCAAAAGCCAAAAGAAAGAAAAGATAAGTCAAGTGTACAGGCAAGTGAGGATAAAGTGTTACTTTAAAAACCAATCCATGGATTTCCAGTCATTCACCTTCTGCTTTAAATCTTAAGGGGTTTCTGACTCACTGGGCTGCATCACAGCAGCCAATTTAGTGTCTGATTTTTTGGGTGATGTAGATCAGTCTTCTCCTTATAATTCATCCTTTTGGAGTTTCTGCTCATCCTCATCACCTTCCTCAAGGTCCGTCTCTTCATCCGTCTCCAGGTCCTCCAGATCCTGTGGAGGTTACAGACAGCTCCTGGTTTCTGGTACATGAGGCAGATCCAGAGCCAGGCACAGCAGCTCTGATCTGGTCACTGTTCTCTGCTGCCATGTTAACATCCAGAGACTTCAACCCAGAGCTTCAGATTCAGGACATCAAGGATTAACAAACCCTGGGCTGGTACCTGCACCTCTAACAGCCCAGCAGGTGAGGAGCTTCCAACTAGATACACAGGTATCTAGCATTGATCCCACAGCCCAGTTCCAGGTGCTGAGCAGGAGTTCCCTAGCGAAGAAGCCCCAGCAGTGCATAACCACAGCACTGCTGTTTCACACCCACTGGGTGCTCTCTGAAAAAGGAGCCCATTGCAGACCTACAACTGGCCAGGCTGCACCTGAGCAGGTCTCACTGATATGGGCACTTTTGTTCACCACCAATATCCTGTCCTGCCACATAACCCAGGATTTTACTTAGGACTGAGGATTCAGCCACAGCACTAGATGTGACCCATGCTCAGTGTTCCCAGAGTGCTCCGTTCACATTACTCACATCATCAGCTGCTGCCCCATCCTGACCTCCGCTCTCCAGGAATTTTTTGAAGCCTTCTAATGTCCTCTCCCCATTATAGTCAATCACCTACAGAAGGAAAACATGAGGATAATGGTTACAGGCACTACAGACTCACACCCCTGGAGAGGAGAATTCTCTTTCTGAGCAACAGTGAACATGCCAAGCAAAAGGGAATTTAAAAATTCACCTTCACCCATATGAGACGAAGGAAAACAGCTCAGCCACTAGACTTCAGAGATCACTGCGAGGAAAGAATAGCCTGCATATGAGCACACTGTCCTCTATGCTCCCTCTTCTCCCCATTCCCATTTCCCATCCCTCCCCCAAAATCTTTCCTACAGCACAGCCCCCACAAAGGGTCTTGGGTGTCCTGTAGACTTGATGTGTTCTATCCCAACAGAATGCAGAGCCCTCCCAAAGGCCTTGTCCAAAACACAACTTGAGCAGGCAGCTGAGCATTCCCACGCTCCCTGGCCACACGCTCACACAAGCCTAGCTCCCCGCTTACATTTCTGCCAGAGCCTGCAGGGAAGAACTTGAGTGTGGGGAAGCTGTGGATTTTCACTGCCTCCACTTCATTAGCTGTGGAGTCCATCTTGGCAATGACAATGTTCTCATGGTCCCTGTAGGTCTCTCCCAGTTTGTCCCAGATCGGAGCCAGCTGCTTGCAGTGACCACACCATGGGGCATCTGTTAATTACAGAGACAGAACTGCACCAGCAACCTAAAGAGATACCACCCCTTCGCACAAAGACAGTTCATACACATCTTTGCAACTAAGGCACTGCTTTTGGGGCTCACACTCTCTCCCTAATCCTGATCATGCAGCATTTTGGCACTCCTTTCACACCAGTTACTTGGAATCAACTATAGGAAGATACTCACAGAACTCTACAAAGACATTCTTTTTCTCATCAAAAGCAACTTCTTCAAAATTCTTCCCAACCAGAACTTTGACAGGCTGCTTATCCCAGTCTTCAGGAAGATCCTGACTCATCAGGTGGGGCTGGAATAAGAAGTGAAATTTGGAAATATTGTGTGCAACACAGTTGCTTGGACTGAACATGTGATCACACATTCCAGAAAACCCATGTTTAACCACGCCCCTGGCACTTCAGTCACAGGCTATGAGCAACCAGATGAACTGGTCACTTCCTCTTCTCCCACAAAAAGTCTCCTTCCCAACCAGGCCCGGTGGGAATAGCAGATGCTGTTGGCAGAGAGAATGACAATGGAGCTCTGCAGGGAGGAAGCAGCACTGCTGATAGCCCCGTTCCCAGGGGATTGGGCTTTGCTGCACCACCACAGCCCCTCCAGTGGACAGGAGCAGACAGTTCTTTATACTGTGCCACACAAACTCACACCTTCCACGGGCTGCTGAGAGAAAGAGGAACTGGATAAACATCACAGTTCCCATGGGCAGATCACAGGGGTTCAGCTGTACCAAAGTGCCAGTACCTGGATTGCTCCCCTACAGCCTCCATGCCCCAGCAGCTTTGGCTTCCATTCCTCAGCACAGAGCCCAGGTGATATTCTATGCAGGAGACAGAAGCTTCTCTGGCTGACTTGCACAGCCCCTCATAGGGAGTGCTTCTGCTCCTCAGCTACTCCATTCATCCCTGGCACTCTTTATTCACATACCTTGATCTTGCCCTCTAGGAACTTGTTACAGAACTCTTTAATCTTGTCTGCTGTGAGCTCATCAGATTCAGGTTTGTATTTAGTCATCTCTTCCTCCAGGGTGATCAGACGTACAGCCGGGCATTCTTCCTTCTTTAGGCCAAAGAATTCCAAAATCCTCTGGTTGTCACTGTGGTCACTGTCTATGAAGATGAACAGGATCTTGAGAAGAAAAAATGAAAGACAGGAGGTGAACACCAGTACCTCATGGCTACCAAAACTTCACACACACAGTCACACAAGCATAGTTGAACAGGGCTCTCTTTCTCCCTTGCCCTAGCAGAGAGAGCTGGCTGCAAGTTCTCCTCCACAGCTTCTCCCTGTACAGACACTGCTACACCCCTCTACAGGAGGCAGCCTCTTACCTAATGATCCAAGAAATCCACCTCACCTTCCCTTTGAAGTTCCCAGCTGCACTCTTGAAGTTGTCCAGCTTCCCTTGATAGTCAGACACACTTTTTGGTAGGAACAGCAGAATATGAGTCTTGATCTCTCCTCCAAAGATTTTTGGAGCAGTCTGAGAAGTAGAAAATAAAATTTATTTTTGGAAGAGGCAAATCAGTTTCCAGACGTTTGACTCTGCTATTCTGAGCACAGGAGCCTCCAATACTGCAGAACTACTCTGTACAGCAAGCTCAGACTTCCTTGACCCTTGTCCTTCCCACTCCTCTATACCTCCAAATTAGTGTTAGCTCCACAATAAATCATGACCATGGAACCTACAACTGGAGCTTTGCCATATTCTCGCAGCATCCATGGGATATTTTATTAGGTATCTAAAGACCCACCTGCTCAGTGAACTCTATGACCAGAGGCAATGAGTTAGACTTGATGAAATTCAGCAGATTATCTTTTGTGAGATCCCCTTCAAAATTGTTTCGGCCTTCATCGAACTGCAAGAACAGACATTCTTTATTAGAACACTTCCACACACATCTCTGAAAGCCTTCACACGTCACTGACCCAAGGAATACCAGCTGCACTTGTTCAGAGCAGAATTCCATCTCAACAAGGTCACCCCATGTCCACATAAAGTGCAGATTAAGGTGTCTGCCTTCCTGCCAAGCAAAGTCTTAAATCATCCTGCAGCAGCAGCGGGTGAGCAGCAACAGCCAGTTGTTCAGTCTCAGCCTTGCTCTGCACCACTGTGAAACCATGGAGCAGGTCACCAAGAAGGACCCTTAGCAGCCACCTCCAGCCCTGCAGCACAGGAATCAGCAGTGTCAAGAGCAAACACTGCAGTCAGTGCAGAACATCTGCTGGCAAAGCCTGGAGCAAACAGTGATTTTTCTCAGCTCTGAGGGGTCATTCCAGTCTCTGTTGCTGGAGACAACAGCACACACTGCACATCGTGCTGGAGGGGCCAGGTCCTGTTTAATACAGGGTTGTCACCCATATCCCTGACCAGGATTCCCAGAACCCTCTGCCAGTCTGGAACAGGAACAGCTGTAGAGGTTTCAAGGTTAGAGAAAGGATGTGCAGCAGGGTACTGGCAGGGCCATGCTCACACTGCTGGCAGAAGCAGGAGAGTGGACTCAGATAACTTTGTTAGGGCAAGCACACCAGCCTCAGTGGACAAGCTGAGGAAAACACTTAGCATTGGAAAATAACACTTTGAGGAATACTGCAGGTCTCCTCAGTGCCTTCAGGACAGCTGTGTGAGGGCCTGTTTGAGTCTGCAAAACTCACATGGAGTAAGAGGAGAACAATGAGCCCAACCCTCTCAGTTTAGACCCAAATAACTACAGGGACCTGAGCCAGAGCCCAGGAACAATACTGTTGACAAAATAAGCCATAAGGTTTTTCTGCCCCAGTGTTTGGTTACTGTGGGTGTTCTTTTTCTCCTTAGTTTGGAGTAGAGTTCCAGAGCTCCCATGGCACTGCTATGCCACTGCACTGGAGCATGAAAGGAACCCCCATAGACTGGACAGATCTCAGCTGCTCCTTCCCGAGAGCCCAGTACTCATACCAAATCCCAGCTCAGCACAGCCACTCCTGCTCCCAACACACTTGCCAGGCCCAGCACTATCCAGAGCAGGGCACACCAAGGTGACACACAAAGCTGTGCACATGACAGCAGCGAGGCACTGGTACCAAATGAGCCAAGAACAAAACACTGCTTTCCTTCCCTCCTGGCTTTGCTATGCATTTTGAGCTTGTTAAGCAAATAATTTACCTGCATCTTTAGCCACAGTGACCAGAGGAACCTCTGACTCAGAATTTAAGTCTACAAGCTTCCAGCACCATAAAAGTAACTACAGTGTCAGAGATGTAGACACCATTTCAGCTGAACAAAGAATGAAAAAAATCTCAAGGCTGTCTTAGGTCAGGCTGACAGAGTGATGACTGGTGAGAATACAGGTTTAATAAATCTGAACTCTAAGTAGCTTTGTCCTGCCCCACAGCACCCCTGGGTACAGAGTCACCAAGCCTAAGGAGTCTCTCCACGTCTGCTCAAACCTGGAATTTCATTCCAGGGACTGGATCTCCATGCTTTAAGAATACATTTATTTGTGATTCTGTAGGTAGTCAGCATCCCTCTGCACACAATCCACTGCACCAGTCCAGTCAGTTGAAGTGCAGATCTCAGGAGCTGCCCTGGAATCCCTGCACTGGAGCCTGCAGTGCTGAGGTCCCCAGACACAGCAGGGACTGACAGCACAGGCCAACAGTGAGCAGGGAAAAGCAACTCTAAGCCACGACCAAAGAGCACCACAGCAGCCAGAGGGCTCAGCTGCTGTTCTCCTGGGCCTGTCCAAGTCCCATGGGGCACAGGGGCCTCACCAGTTACAGTCACAACTACTTTAAAAACTGTCTGACTACTGCCACACTGCAGGGACCAGAGAAAAAGGGAAGTGAGTGAGTGAACAGCTTGAACCCAAAGCCCAGCAGCTCTGGGAGGGCAGCACAGGGCTGGGAGATCAACAAGGCTGCACTCTTCACATTCCTGGGGCTCCCCAATCCCAAAAAAGTGCTCTGCTCTTTCCCTCAGGCTCTGAGGCTCAGGAACAGCCACACTGACAGCACAGGTCCTTTGCTCTTTTCTCCAAGGCTGCCCTTGTCTGAGTCTGACTAATTAGAGAGACAGGCAGCAGACCCCAGTGTGGTGCTCAGGCTTGGAACCAGTACCTTCTTGAAGAGGACAACACCATCCTTGCTAAGCTGGTACTTGGAGAAGACATCAGCACTAGAGGAAATCCCAAAAGGAATGTCATCCACAGCTTCTGCTGCCAACAGGAACTCCTTTGCTGCCTCTGATGTCAAGTCCTGAAGAGTAAAGAAAGGTGTCTCACATAGGCCACATCACCTGAAGCATTCACATCTCTGGGCTCAGCCCAGAGAACTGGAAGATCAAGAAAGGCAAGACAGCAAGTCTTGCACAAGGCACAGGGCCTTCCTCAGCTGGCAGGAAGGTCCCTGATACACTCCAGAGCAGCTCCAACAGAGGCACAAACTCTACCTTGAAGAAGCCAATCACCACCACTTCACTGGAGTCCACCAGCTCTGCCGCTGCAGCCACATCACTCAGGGTGGCAGCAGCTGGGCCCGTGCGCTTCTTCAGCCAGCTGACAATGTCATCTGCCTCCCTGCCAGCTACAGGGAGATAACAGCAAGTCACTTTCCCCCCGACTAAGTCAAGACCACAAAACCCTCCAACATTCAGAGACCTTTCAGCAGCTGGTCAAGAGGGCAGCAGGAATCAAGATATCGTTTACGCAATGCTTTCCCTTTCACTCCTAGGGTAATTAAGCTAATCCTTAATTGATAACTCAAGGTACAAGGGGCTCCTAGAAATTCATTCTTCTCTCACCTCTAGCCTAAGTCCTTAAACTTTGACCAGCAATGCAGCACTTCTCCAAGACTTTAGTATTACTCATGCAAATACATCACCCTTACCTCCCCTGATTACTATTCTGGATGTTGCCCTCAGTGTCCAGCACTACGTGTCCTGGCTGAGCTGAATTCTGTAGCGACCTTCCTTGCAGCTCCCTCACCCAAAGGATCAGGCATGTTTCCAGTTCTGGGCACTTTACTGCTCAAATCAAGTCAAGCCACAGAACAAACCAAGCTCAGATCATTTTGCTTTCCTATGCAAAAGCAATTCTACCTGCTCTAGCCCACATCAGAGATCTCCCCAGATTCAGGGGAGGGAGCCCATTAAAAGCTGGACCACTCCTCGTCAGCCCAGCCGCTGCTCCCGGGGTTGCTGTCACAGTGGACCTTGTCCAGGCCCAGCAGCACAGCCCGAGCATGGGGCCAGGTGGAGGGACCCTGTGCCACGGTGCCGCCCTCCGCACCCGGGCGGCCCGGTCGGTTCCTGCCCACCGTGTGCTGCTCCCCCCACTCACCCGTATATTCCTTGGGCGCGGCCTTGTCCCCGTTCTTGAAGAACTTGATGGTGGGGTACCCGCGCACGCCGAACTGCTGCGCCAGCTCCGACTCCTCCGTGGCGTCCACCTTGGCCAACCGGATCTCAGACCCCTCCGCCTTCAGCTTCGCCGCCGCCTTCACGTACTCGGGCGCCAGCGCTTTGCAGTGCCCGCACCACGGGGCGTCTGCGGGACGGGCCGTCAGCGTTGGCCGAGCCCCCCCGGCCCCGCTCCCGGAGCCCCGCGGGCGGGCCCAAGGGCCGCGCAGACCCCGCGCCCCGGCCCGGCCCCACCCCCGCCTCAGGGACCCGCTCCCTCGGCGAATCCACACGCCCCGACCGCTCCGTCCTCCGGCCGCGCCCTCAGCTCCCGGGGCCGCCGCCCTCCCGCTCCCCCCGGCTCGGCCCCGCCGCGCTCACAGGAC
>VXAU01002198.1:15214-42167 GCA_013399695.1 Formicarius rufipectus | reverse complement strand
TCCGGGCCCCCCCGGCGGCCGCTCGGGGTCGCGGTGGCAGCTCTGCCCCGACCCCTGCGTTGGGGTGCCCCCGGGCCGAGCACCGCCCCCGCTGCTGCTCGGGACGGCCCCATTTGGCTTTGCTGCAGCCTCGCCAGCCACCGGGGCTCGGGGAGCGCCGGGGGCCCCGCGGGGCTCTCGGCAGCCACGGCCTGACGGGGCGGGCGGGGCTCCTCTGGCTCAGAGCACGCGGTTCCGTGCGGGACCTGCGGGGCGTCCCGGTCGATGAGCCCGGTGACTGTCGCGGGGGAAACGCCCTCGCCCGACTCTGCCAGCGCTGCCGGGGGGGGCCCGGGTGCTGCTGGCGGGCGTGGGGCACGGGGAGCCGCGGGGTGATGTCCATGTCGGGTCCCGGGCACCACCCGCCTGCTCTCGGTGCGGAGCTGCCGCTCTTTGCCCCGCGCTCGGGGCCCTGGCAGGCCCCGCACGGAACCGGCGAGCGTCCAGCAAGGGTTCGGGAAGGAAAAGCTGCGTGAGCACACGGCGAGGGCCTCCCGGAGCCGCACAGGCACCGAACATGGGGCTGCCTGTGCTGATCCAGGACACCTCGGGGCAACGTGGCCCTGCCAGAGGGGCTGTGCTGCTCTGGCTCTGCTGAAAGGGCCGGCACTGCCCGGGAATGTTTCTGCCCTGACACGGTGGTTGACGTGGGTTTAGCCCGTGCCCGAGGGGATGTGGAACATCACGCTGCTAGCGGGTTTCTGGGGCTCAAGGCATGAGCTCTGCCCAGGGCGCACGGGGCAGGCAGCTGGGGCAGTGTGTGCTCTGTGGCTCTGGTATAGCTGGCACCATTCACTCACTGGTGCCATGTGGGTGCTGAACAACCTTGTGGCTGGTTTTGGTGCTGGCTGGAGATCCCTCGGTCCCTGTGCCTGCCCTCTGACACCATATGAATGCGGTATCATCCCCCTGCTGCCGAGCCGGCCCTAGGAGCAGGGGCAGGGCCCGTCCCCCGTGGTGGCAGCGCAGCTCCAGGGTCTGCCTGGGGGCTGTCACCTGGAGCAGGGCATCACTTCCACACCGACCAGCCACCAGCACTGCAGGCGCAGGTGCTCGGCCGGTGCTCTCCAGGTCTGCAAGGTGTCATTTTGCAGATTCTCCCCTTCTTGGCCCCGGCTCTCCTGGGTTGCCTTGGGCAGACCCAGGTGGAAGCTGTGGTAGCAGAGGGAGCTGCTGCAGCACCGGACAAGGGGAATGGCCCAGGTTGCTCCTGCACAACTTCCAGCTGAGGTCTGTGAGGTGCCTCACCTGGAAGGGGCTGAGGCTTTACTTTGGGAGCCACAATTCATGTGCATCATCTGTCCCATTCAGCCTGGGACTGGAACCACATTTGGGAGTTCACACTGGGTGGGAGAGCCCAGCTGTCACCCTGCAGCAGAGACAGCATGCCAGGGAGCACACAGAGAAACCCCAGAGTCAGAGCATGGCACCGATGTTCTGCCCCTCTAGGCCTCTCACCATGGCACGAGTGATCAAACAGAAGCCCTGACACCCTGAATGTGCAAACTCTTGCCAAAGCACTGGGGTTGCATCAGCCTGACCCTGCCCGCAGAGCGGCTGTTGGGGGCCAGAACAAGGGGTGCCTTTATTTGTGCTATCAGCACATCTGGGCTCACTCTAACTGACACACTGAGGGTGAGGCCTGTTCCCTTCTCCTGCCCTCCACAGCCCCACAGCACAGGGAGGAACAGGGAGACGCAGCTGGGCAGCAGCAGGAGCAACATGTGCCTGCTGGAGTGGCCACTGGCAGCATGCCAGCTCCTGTCTGGCCCAGGCTGCTGCATTCAGCCCTTGTCTTTTCCAAGTCCCATTATCTCCCTCAGAAGCTTTCTTGGGCCCGAGGAGGGGGCCTGTGCTGTGAGCTCTACAGAATTCTTGGTTACCATTGTGAGTCTTCGACCAGGAGCAGGGCCAAGCTCCCTCCTGCAGCTTCTCTCACACTAGATTCTGTAAAGAGCTTTCCACAGCTACACTGTGCTTAACACAAACATGCCACATGCTCTGTAAACATCCGCAGGTTCTTATCGCCTCCTGTGGATTGTGTTCTCCCAAATGCCTCCCTCGTTGCAGTGACTGCACAGGAATTTCCCTTCATTCCTGCAGCTGTAGGCACGATGCCAGCCAGCCACAGAGCCCATCTGCTGTCAGGAGACCCGTTTTCACTCCCCCCCATACTCCCTTCCCTCAATCCCTCTCAATGCAGAACAGGGCAAACATGAAGGGACAGATCCTGCACACACTGCCATGGGGGCCTCTCCTCTGGCAAGGGGTGTCCCAGATTCCGTTTCACATTCCAGCAAGCCCGGGGGTCATGGTCTTCTCCAACTCCAGGTGTTTGCAGAAATTCCATTTGGCCACTTCCTGCCAAAGACGCAGCATGGACAGCACACAGTCAGTTCAAAGATTTTATTTAACTGTCATAAAAGGAGAAGCAGACGATGATTCCAAACCTGTTAACCCGGGTCTAGGACTTACAGACAATACGCACCAAATCAAATTAACAAAAACCTCTCTAAGGGCAGGGCGAAAGGAGTTAGAGGCAAAGACGTAGCTACAAGAAAGCCACATGTACTTGGTCCCAGTTCTAGTATGACCTCAACGTGGTAGATCCAAATCAAGGCTGTGGAGGTGGCGTGTGCCTGCCCAGCCCCCCAAGACTCGTGGGGGCCCGGGGTCTCCTTTGCCCCGAGCACCGTGGATGCCCAGCCGAGGATAGAGNCACGGGGGGCTGAGTGTCAAGGCAGTAACTACTGACAGGCCAGGCACAGATTTTAAAGGCAGAACAGATACATAAGGCATTAACCGCTTTGGAACACTTGTCCATTGCAAGGTCACTGCTGATAACATCAGGAGCAGCTGCAGAGACAGACTCATCCATTTCTCAGCCCAAAACAGCCAGGAGGTCAGGTGCTGTCCTGGAATTTCAGTGCTTTGCAGCTACGTGGGCTGCAATGAGAAGTGTGAGGTGATGGCAACACTGGTGACCCCCCACCCCTCTGCCCTGCAGCCCCCTCAATGCCATGGAGGCACCCAGAGAGCTCAGGGCTCTGCACAGGCTGGGTCAGGGTCCGGCCAGGCCATTGCTCAGGGTGCTGGGAGAAGTGGCCAGGCATCACCCAGGATGTCACATTCCCTCCCCTCTAGAGATGTTTCCGTCTCGGGTGAGGAACAGACCAGCAGCAAAGCGTGAAGTTATGAATCTTTCCTAATAACCCATGAGGGGCATGACCAAGCTGAGCCCATGCCAACAGATGGGGAGGGCGGGTGGTATTTAAAAAGTGTAACTGGGGCAGGGCCCCCTCCCTAGAGGATACATGTTACACATTTAAGGCATCATGGTTACAGGGAACATCCACAAATGAAGCTGCCAGTGCTCCCAGGACACTGATGGAGCAGAAGGGGCAGGCAGACATGACTTGAGCCAATAAACTGATTCGACAGCTGCCCGGCACCAAAATTCTTCAGCTACTTGGAGGCAGTAGCTACCCTGAGCTGTGCACAGGAAAGCCAAGCACAGGATCCTAACAGAAGCCCCTCCCCTTCGGCACTTCCTGGATAAAGGAAGGTGGGAAGCAGGAAAGGGCCTGGCGAGGGAGCGGGTGCTACCCTTGGCGCTGAGGCAGCACAGCCCTGGATGGGCAGCTGGAGACCAGATGCAGACAGCATGGTTTGGTCAATGCACTCGGTGATTCTCTGGGGAGGGGGCATGTACAAAACTGAGCTCTCTGGTCAAATGATAATGGGGGTGACAGGTAAGAGGGTTCCAATGTCAGCACTTTGGTACAGGGGGGAATTCTACGGTAGCCACTTTCTGATTCACGCTCTCTGGAGTTTGGCCTCGGGAAGGGCTAGTCCTTCCAATCCTTCTTGATGGTCAGGTTCCACTCCCAGGACAGGTGGTCAGTCTTATCATCATCTGTGAACTTGGATTTGATGTTGTAGCTGCCCCGGGCCAGCATGCCCTTTGGGGCCTCTTCCATGGGGGTCAGAAACTCATACTCCTCTGCTCGGGGGCCATAGCTCCCAACCATGTATTCAGTCTTGTCAACTAGAAGGAGAAAAAGAGGTGTATGAAGGCTGTTCAGGAGCCTCCCCTGCATCTGGGGCAAGGTAAAGCAAACAAAAGGTCTGTTACTGCCACAACAATCCACAGGAAAGTTGCAAGTACATGAACATCACCCATGTTCAGAGCTCCCATTCCCTCCAGAAGAGCCCATCCTGCAGGGAGCGACCCCCCCAGCGCTGGCACCACTGCAGCTGTGACCTGCTTCCAGCCATGCTCGGCGGGGACCACACGTCACACAGCTGGGACCACGAGCTGCCCCTTCCCACGAGGAGTTGCCAGGCAGCCCGTCACACCAGCAGGATGGGCAGGAAGCCCTCACTCACACCGAGCAGCACAGAGTCATGGAGAAGCACTTACTTTTCACGCCTTTCCGGAATGTGTGCTGGATGTACTTCAACCCTGACACAATCTCTCTGTTCACCTGTAGAGAGAGGAGCAGGGACTGTGCAGGATGTCTCCACTCACACTGCCCACCCCCCTTATAGGAGGAGCCTGTTCCCCTGGCACACTCTGCTTTTTGCTGGGATTGTGGCAGTCTGGTGATCCACTGGGCCAGCTTCCAGATCAGAATCCTTACCCTAAAGGAGATTTTTATCCGGTATTCCACACCCTCCTTCAACACAAATGCCTGCTTCTTGTAACTCTCCAGGTCACCTGTGAAGACAGGAGAAGGTTGCTCAGAGCCCATCTGTGCGGTGTTCTGGGATGAATTTACTGTGGCATGAGGCAGCCAGGGCAGGAGCTGCAGGAGCAGGGAATGGCCCTTGCTCAGAGCCCTCTGTGCTGCTGGAGCTGGGTGAGCAATGCCCTGCAACAGGACACTGTAGCACAGCCATTCACTTAATTCATGTTCCTTTGCAGATGTTTACCACCAAGGCTGTCAGCATCTCGAAGCTGCCATGAATGTCACCATGCAGGCCAGAGGAACCTGCCTGCCCCATCCAGCCCCTCACACCTCCACAAAGCACCGAGGTGCTGCAGCACCACTGCCAGGCTCCAGAGGCAGAACCTGCCAGAGCTCAGTCACCTTGCTCTGCCTCCAGCATTCCACTTCTGACACAGGAGGGCTCATCCACCTTACCAGCAGTGCTCCTGCCAGCTCTGCCCAGGAACAGGGCTGGAATTCCTTCCCAACTCACCTGTCAGGTCCAGCTCCAGGGGGCCTGGAGCAGTAGCACAGACCAAGGTCAGTTTGGTCACCACCACATTTGGAGCATTGGGATCTAGAGACAAGTGAAAAGGCTGTTAAACACCTGTCCTGACACCAGCCAACACATCTTCCTTTCCTTCCAGGGCACTTCTTGAAAGATTCAAGAAAAGCAGTGAGAACAGCCTGCACTGTGTGAGGGTCAGGGCTCCTGCTGCATCAGGCTCAGCTCACAGTCCCCTGCTCAAGGCAGTGCTACCCCCACCCATCAGGCCCTTGATCTGGAGTCCTATACCACGGGCCAGTGATGGGCACAAGGAGCAAGACACAGCCTTGTGCTTCTGTCTGTGCTCCTGCCCAAATACAGAGCTGGGAGAACAGCTCCCAGGTGGGAGCAGGGACAAGGTCAGAGGGGACAGACACATCCCAGGGCTCACCTGCGTTCACGGTGATGGCTCCCAGCAGCGCCTCCTTGTACTTGCGCAGGCTCTCATCATCCTTATCCAGCTCCTGGATCTCCTGGATGCTCTTCTGGGCAGGTGGCTTATAGTTGACAGAGTGTTCATCCTCCTCGTTCTCAGCTGCAATCTGGGCCAGCTGCTCTGCTGTTGGCTCCTGCTCTGCCATCCTCACACACGCAACCCACACTGAAGGGAGGAGGAGAGGTGTGACTGCCCTGACTGACTGCACCAGCATAGGGAACCCCAGCAGTGGGGTCCCCCAGAACTTCCCCACTGGGATTCCACAGGTTCCAGCTCTCAATGGGGCCCTTCATGCTGTCCCCAGGAGTACACGACCCTGCCAGGGGCCCCCAGCCCCTGAAAACCCTCCAGAGGCCAGGTTTTGTTTTCAGTTCATGGAGGCCAAGGCAAAAGTGGGGAAAAATTAAACCTCAGTGCTTTGCTGTAAGCTGGAACACGTATATACTCCAAAGCCATAAGGAAAACACTCTCCTCCACATGATCCACCAGATGAGGCTTTCACTTGGAATAAACCCAAGCCCAGAATAACTCCAAACCCAGAATAAACCTAAGCCCAATATAAACCCAGTTATAGTCTCCAAAACACAAGATTCCAGCTAAGAACAGGCCCCTGTCCCATCCCTGGCACGAATGCCGGGAGCCTCTGCTGCGATCTGGTGCTCACAGTTTGTAATTCCATCAAGTCAGTGCTCTGTGCCAGGTGCCTCAGCACAGCAGGATGAGACACCTGGCTCGGCCCTTTCCAGACATGACCACAGAAACAGGCAATGGAACAAACAAGGTACAGAGCCCGGCTCAGCTGCCCAGGACTCTGCCCAGGAAACGCCCAGCTGCACTGAGGGCTGGGGGAGGGTCATGCCAACACCTCGGTAAAAGGCAGTGACACACTCAGGAATTCCTGGCATTCCACAGGGCATGCTATCTGAAGGGTCACCCTATGGTAACTATCAACTTGGACTTTCTAAAGACTCAGAACACTCTGGCATAGCTTTAGAAAGGCACCAGGGGCACGATGGGACACCACAGGGCTATACCAGTGCTCTGCATAGCACAAGCATCTGTGCCGGGAGCTTTTCCTGCTGTACCTGTGCACCTGTAGCTCCCACAGCCACTGGCACTACCCCTGCACTGAACAGCAAACAGCTGGTCCTTCCAAATGGCATCCTCCAACATCCTCACATGGATGCTGTGGCAATGTGTGTTCAAATGGACATTTAATCTCATGTCACAAATGAACAACTGATGAGTCTTCACTCCAGTGTCTCCATACCAGACCCAGTGCCTTCCCTTATGCATTTCTTCCAAAAAGCTGTTGGCCTTGAGGACTCCCAAAAGTGCTGACCAAACCCTCATTCACACTCCTAAATTCTTTAACTGAGGGCACAGTAGCCACACAGCCATCAGAGGATCCACCAGTATCCACACACGTATCCCCAGCAGTGCTGGGTACCCTTCTGTGTGTGAGTATCCACAGACACCTTCCAATTTTCAGACCAAACGGCGATAAAACCATCACAAATGGCTGGATCAGCACTGGCAGGAGACATCAGGAGCCTCAGTCCAGCACTCAAAGCTCTGTGGACAGCAGCACCAGCTCTACTCCAACCCAGGACAGACTTGGTGTTCAGGTACTGACTGCCAGAAGCTGCTCACCTCCAGCATCCAAAATCCTCTCCTGGGTAGTGCAGAAATGCACTGGTTTGGTGTTAGTATGGAGATGCCACTACTTAATAATCAACCCCTGATATAACACACGGGGTGACAGTTTCCTCCCATGTATCACCAGCCCCATCTCCACCAGCCCCATGAGGGAACCCTTCCCACAAACTGCTATTTAATAACAACCATGCCAGAGAGGGCACAGAAAAAAAGCATGAACCAACCAAAATCCCAAACTCCCAGCTCTTTGGTCATGTTCCTGTGCTCCAGCCTTACTCCTGTGATCCAGAGCTAAGGAATGCCCACCACCACACAGATTAATCACAGTCCACCTGACCCAGAACCTCTAAGTCATCAGGAGCCCACCAGGACAGAAAATACCCCTTGAGACCTGCATGATTCCAGCCAGCACTACAAACCAGGCTTGGGCTTGGCTCGGGACAAACAGCCTCTGTCTCTCCCATCAGCTTCCCCACAGCTCCCAGGAGCTCCACTGGGACAGTACAGCCCACTGGGAACTCTGCCACAGCTGCAGAGAGGGATCCCAGCCTGTGCTGCAAGGCTCTGGGGCCTTGGGAAACAGCCACAGGCTCCCTGCAGATCCTTGGGATCACAGGAACCTGCAGAAAGCAGCAGGAAGCCAAATCTCCTCCCACCTGGAATTCCCACTCTGCCTTCACTGTTCACTCAAGCCAGCAGTTTCTCCCGTGTTATCTGCATCTTTTGCACAGGGCGGAGGAGCCACAGCGACAAACGCAGGAGCCCCATCTCCTGCCAGGCAGAAAATCTGCCAGGAATATGCCTGTGTGTGTCCAGGCAGACAGCAAGAGCCAGCGACTCCATAGCCCAGGATCCTGATCCCACAGCCCCAGCGAATCCAGCGTTAGTCAGTCTCCTCAGATGAGCTAATCGGCTTCCGACTCCACTGGGCCTCGGCACAGCTGTGGACATGCAGCAGCGCCAATTCCAGCAGTCCCCACCCTTCCTTCTTCCCCGCGGTGCAGGGAAAGCCTGCACAACCACACGGAGAACTGGGCTGGAACGTAACCAGCAATAACCGTTTCTGCAGGGCCCTGTCCCAGTTTGCTGTGCCGGGATGGGGAGCCGGAATGGCCCTGCTGCTCCACAGGGACAGCTCGGATGATTCCCAAGGCAGCAGAGGGGAGCGGGGGACACAGGGGACAGCAGGGACAGGAGTCTCACTGACACTTCTCAAGGCCGGGCGCTACCCTCGGCAATTGGGCACGTCCAGATACTGCTGCTGTACCGGTTGCTTTCTAAAAGCATCCCAGGAAACTGTCACCTCCCCTGATCGCTGCCCCTGGCTCCCAGCCCCAGGCAGGAAGAACGCTGGGAACATGCGGATGCGCTGCTGCCCCGCAGGGACTCTGCAGTCTGGGCACGAAGGAGTTTTGTTTTCTTTTTCCTCTGACATAACCTCGACCTGCAGTTCACGACACAGATGAGCCGTGCAGAGCCAGAAGCTCCATGCACTCACAAACAACTCCAGAAGCAGAAAGGCCTCTGGCAAGGCTGCATTCGGAACGCAAACTGGCTCCGTGGGTACCCAAGGCCGGACCCATGACTGGTCCGTGTGTGTCAGCTTCGCAGTCACGGCACCAGATCACGGCACTGGAAGAACGCTCGGGTAGCTGGAGCAACGGAGTGGCCCCGAAATGCCCCTGGAATAGCTGAGGTCCTGGCGCAGGACCCGCGGCTCCCGCACGAAGCGCCGGGCTCGATGCGCACCGCGGCGCGGCGATGGGGGCGGGAGGGCCCTGCCTTGCCCGGAGCAGCCCCGAGACAGCGCTCCCAGTTCCGCATTTCGTACGAGCGGCCATTTATGGACACGCCGTAGGCACAGGCCAGCAGTGTCCTCCGGGCACCGGGGGGAGCCCGCGCGGGGCCCGGGGCTGCCGCAGTCCCTCCGCGGGGCCGCCCGCGCTCTGCCCTCGCCGCGGGCCCAAGCCCCGCGCGCTCCGCTATGGGACGGCCCTGCCGGGGGGGATCGGCTCCCCCGGCCCTCGGAAGGTCGCGCAAGGACACGCGGGGCCCCGTGCCCGCCCCTCGGCCGCGCCCAACCCTTCCCGCGGACCGGAGCCAGCGCCCCGGCCGTTCCCGCGGCCCGAATCTCCCGTCCCGTCCCGTCGTACCGGCTCCGCTCGCTCCGCGCTGCGCCGACACCGCCGCGAATCCGCCCAGGCCCCGCGCGCGCCCCCGCACTTCCGGGACACGCCCGGCACTTCCCGTTACCCGCCGCCGCGCCTCCGCCGCGCTTCCGGCCCGCTCCGCGCGCTGATTGGCTCGGGGGCGCGCGCGGGGCAGGAACGGGACGGGGCGGGAACGGACCGGGAACGGAATGGACCGGGGCGGAGGGTGGGAGGCACAGGAAAGCAGGACAAGGCGCAGGGCCCAGCACGGTGCAGCGAGGCAGCAGCCACAGCTCTAGACACGGTTCTATTTTATTATGGCAAAGGTGAAAAAGCCACCTCGGCCCAACAGGCAACCAGAAAAATTTATCCCAAAAATAACTCGGTACAAAACAGGTCTGCTCAGAATTAAAAAAAACCTTTACAGGAGTTAAAACCTATCCCAGAACATAAAAGTAAAACAAATCCCATCCTCGGCAGTAGTAGCCACAGCCGCAGCCCCCACCAGGAGTGTGGAGCGAGATCGGAGTCCTTCCCTGTGCCTGCCACTGCTGCTTTAGCTGGTGTCCATCTAAAAGAGAGAGAAGGAACTATCACCATGCACTGCAGAACTCCCTGGTACCATCCCCGCACCCCACGCTCACAGCCCACCCAGCCTTGGTGGAGTCCCAGTGCTGCAGGACAGGGACAGGTGGGTTTGAGCTCCTCTGGCAGACCTGGCCCCCTGCACTGCCCCTCGGTTGCCTCTGGAGTCCTGCTCATCCGACTCCTTCCATGCTCTCAGCCTGGTTTGTCCCAGTCCTGCACCACCCACTCTGCTGTCACAGAGCCCTGCTGTGATTTGGACCCGGCCATGGCACAGACAGCTGAGCAAGGTCTGAAGGCTGAGACTGGTGAGCAGCTTCCCATGCGGGGGCTCATTTCTGCCACCAGCATTGCGCCCTTCCCCTGGAAGCACTCCACAGGGGATTTTCCTTTCTGCTTTCCCATTCCTGCACCTTTCAGCTCTGCAGGTTTTGTTCAGGTACTGCTCATCACAGTTGCTCTGGCTTTGGAGGAGCTGCCTCAGCCATCAGAAACAGCAGGTGGCAAAGCAAAGCTGAGGCCTCGGCTGAGGCACAGCTCAGCCTCAGAGACAGATTCAGTCCAAGGACCCGGAAAACACTTTCCCTTTCCTGCCAGCTCCAGGCTGCCAGTACTGCCCAGAGTGAGATGCTGCAGGCAGCCAGTCACAGTGCCCGAACAGCACTTACCCTGGCATTGTAAGCATCCAGCTGTGCATCTAGTTCTTCTGCAGAAAGCTGCTGTTTGGAAGTTCTTCCAGCTCCTCTGCCTCTCCCTCTGTTCCCGCCACGAGTCCCTCGCCTGTTGCTTCCACCTCCAAATGCCCCCGAGATCCCGCGGTTTCTGGTCATGCCACCTCTGTTGACACTGTGAGTTTTAAAAAGCAACTATTTCAGTGCGTTCAGTGAACTCAAACAGGACTTGTGCTCCTCACCAGGGAAGGGCCCGGCACCTTCCCAACCACTGTCTGGGGCAGGGGCTCTCCCACCTCTGTGCTGGTCTCCGCTGCGTGTCGATCTGTGACGTCACCAGCTGGATGTTCATGGGGCGCCCTGGAGGGAAGGATAACAACTGTGAGCCTGTACAGGACACGGCTGGGAGGGAGGGACACAGATGTGCTGCTGCTCCACTCCAGCCACACACACAGGCCACGGAGACGGCCACGCGGACTCACCATCCAAGGGGACCCCATTGTACTGCTTCATCGCCTTCAGAGCATCAGCCTTCCTCTCAAAATGCACATCTGCCGTCCCTAGACTGCGGCCAGACCTGTCATAGTGCACAGCTGCCTTCTTCAAGGTCCCAAACTCTGCAAAGAGCTCCTGAGAACGACAAGGAGAGGAGCACCGTGTGTCAGTGCTGTCAGCATGGCAGCTCATCACACAGCCACGCCTGGACAGCACCGGCACCACTCCAACCCCATGGTCAGCCTGGGGAAAGCACCAAGGGCACAGGGAGGCAGAACACTGCAGGAGGGGCTCCAGGAGTTGCCACAGGCAGTAAAACCAAGCAGCACTCTGCGCTGACTTTTTGCAGGAGCACGTTTATAGGCACTGAAGCAGACACAAGAGATGTCAGCCTGGTTCTTTTCCTGGGGGCACTGGAGGTGTTTGTTGAGGCTGAGTCAAAGAAGCAACTATTGAAAACATTCCAGACCCCAGACATCTTTCCCACAGAGAATGAGCCATGCAAGCAGAGGAATCCATTAGATGATGGCAGTTGCACTGTGCTTCGCTTGTGCCTATTAGGAACATCCTCCAAAAACAGAGACCAGAAAAGTTCCCTGCTGAGGTCTGGTCCTTTGCTGCCACAAAGGCTGGAAGAGGGAGCAATGAAGCCACCAATTTTGTTTCACAGGTGCTACATTTGGGAAGTCAACAAAGACACCTCACTGTGGTGAATTTCCCACCAGGGCTGTGCCACAGGGCCTCCACATAGCTCCATCAGGCATTAATGCCCTGCCCAGCCCAGCTCTGGCCGTGCCAACCCGCTCCCGAGGTGTGGCAGGGCTGGAGGGGAGCAGCACAGGGCCCCCAGCAGCTGCACTGTGGCCCAAGCAAGACTGTGCCAGCCTTGCCCAGAGCCTGGGCCCAGCAGGTCCTACCCAGGGACACAGGCAGCGACACTGCACAGCTTCCCCCCAGGCAGAGCTCCCTCAGCTGCTTGCACCACCTAACAAGGAATTAGCACAGGAACAAAACCAACCCCACACCTCAGGCAGCACAAAATTGTGGAGCTAGGAGTAACAAATGAGGCCACAGCCATTAAGTGAGCTCTGCTGCTAAACAAACCCCCAGGCAGCTCATGCAGGGGCTGGTAGGCAAGTCCTGGTGCCCATGGAGCACAGGGGCTGTGTTTTACACCTTGGCCCCACTGCAACAAACAGGAACTTATTAACCTGCAGGAACAGAAAGAGAAATGCCTAAGGAAAAGAGGGGGCATGCAGCACACTACTTGGCTTACTAGGTGACCTGACAGAGCTCCCTTCCAGTTCCCCAGGCACAGCCAGATAGGTGTGTGGAGAGACTGGACTGAAGAATGAGGAAGGTCTGACAGCAGCCTTTGGTTTTCCCTGAAGAAGTCAGAGCCCAGGGTGACGTGCCTGGGCCAGGAGCCCCAGGTTGAGAGCCACTTGGCACCCAATTGCTGCCCAGCTCAGGGCCCACAGTGGCTGTGTGTCACCCCAGCCACCGGGCAGAGGGCACCGAGCACCCAGCGTGGGCTCTGGCCAGGCCACGGCCACGGGACATCCAGACATCAGCACAGGGGAACCCTCCCCTCACAGGTAACTGCCCAGTCACACCAACAGTACACCCTGGGAACCCCCTCGAGACCCAGGAGAACGCGAGCTGCCCAAGCAGCAAAGCCCCGGGACACACAGCCGGCGCTGTGACGGACGGCTGCAGCTGCAGCCAGGGGAGCTCACAGCGAGCTCTCCAGTCGCAGCTCGACTCAGCCGAGGCGCAGCATTGTTCCCGCGTGTGCCGCGGCTCAGCCCCTTAGAAAGAACCTACAAACTGCCTTTTCCAGCCCCCGTCGGGACCACCGGGAGCGCGCGAAGGCAGGAACCCGCGGCACAAACCCTGTCCCTGGGGATTCGCCCAGAGATCCACGGCCCCAGATGTGGGAGGCAGCGGAGCCGACGGAGCTCTCGCGGGCACCCGGTCCCCACGCAATGAATGAAACCCCGGCGCCCCCCGCGGCGCCGCCCCCAGCCCCACCTGGATGTCCGCATCCGAGACGCCGAAGTCCAGGTTGGAGACGAGCAACTCCCCGCCGGTCTCCACTCCGGCCCCCGCCCCGAAGCCGCTGTCAAACAGGTCGTGCTGCCACTTCTCGGGGAGCTGCTTCGGCTGCAACAAGATCGGGACGTCGCTGACCGGCGCCGGGACCCCGCAGCCCCCCGGTCGCGCCGGGAGCGGACAAAGGAGCGCCCGCGCTGNCCCCCGCGGGAAGCGCCGCCCCGGCCCCGGCCGCCCCGGCCGCCCCGGCCAGCCCCGCGCTGGCTCCGGTTCAGCTTAATGATGTCGTCCAGGGACATGTCCATCTTGTCGGCCATGATGGCGGCTCCGTTACCGCCCGCACTTCCGGCCGCGCTGCGCCCGCGCCGGAAGCGGAAGGGGCGGTGCGCGAGCGGCGCGCGGGGCCCTGTGGGGGGCGACACTTCCGGCGCGCCGCGCTGATTGGTGACCGGGCGGGACCGGACCGGGCCCGTGACATGCGGGTGCGCGTGCGCAGCTGGCACGGCGTCGCGTCCTGGCTGTGGGTGGCGAACGACGAGAACTGCGGGATCTGCCGGATGGCCTTCAACGGCTGCTGTCCCGACTGTAAGTGCGACACCGGCGCCGCGCGCCGGGCACCGCGCGCCGGGCACCGCTGATGGTGTGTTCGTGCTGCAGGTAAGGTGCCCGGCGACGACTGCCCGCTGGTGTGGGGACAGTGCTCGCACTGCTTTCACATGCACTGCATCCTGAAGTGGCTGAACTCGCAGCAGGTGCAGCAGCACTGCCCCATGTGCCGCCAGGAGTGGAAGTTCCGCGAGTGACGGCGGCACCGGGCACGACCGGGGGCACGGGGGAGGCCGGGAGGGCGCACCGGGGGCTCTGCCGTCCGGGCCGCACTGCTAAAGGCGGCGGCGTCCCCCAAGCGCTGCGGCGTCGCCGGCACCGCTGCTGGCGCTGCTCGTCCTGCCCCGCCGAGCTCCGGTACCGACAGGCGGCCCGGCCCCGCCACTGCTCTGTGGGCAGAGCCTCGGGGCTGCTCACCAGCCTCCACTGCTCCGACACCGCCGGCTCTGCCGAGCCCGGCCCGGCCGGCACTCCTGCCCTTGTGGCTCCGCTCCGCCGTGAGTACCGGGGGCTCGGGCTGCGGTTCGTGCTCCCGGTGCGGCTCCCGGGTTCCCCCGCCCCCGCGGTGCTCCGCAGCAGAGCGGGCCGGGGCCGGGCTGGGGCTCCCCGACTCTGCCTCCTCCCGCTGTGGTCGGTCCCGCGCCCGTGACCGTGTCTCCCGCAGGTGCTGTGCGTGACGGATGTGGCCCCCGAGCCGCGGAGCTGCTGGGCACTGCCGGCAGTCCCCGCAGCTCTGCAGTGCAGGGCCAACGTGTCCGTGTCCTTTGGGCCCGGGAAGTGTGCAGCTGCCTGAGGCAACACTGAGGGCTCTGGGGAGACAATAAACATGCTTGGGCTGGCGCTGCCGTGTCTATCCTTACAGAGTGGGAGGATACTGCAGGGCAGGGTGCCAGGGGTGCTCAGACACCCGGTAGAACAAAATCCCCGAGTCCTGAGGGCTCACAGGAGGGTTGGAGGGGCTGTGCTGGCTAGGGAGTGACCACAGGCACGGTGCTCCTGGCCCTGCCCCCAGACAGAAAAGCCCTGCTGACCCTGCACTGGACTCCCGCACCTGAGAGCCCCTGCTGACTCTGTGCTGCAGGAGACCTTGGGGCAGCTGCAGCACCAGTGCACGGGCTCAGTGAGGAGATGGGGGGCAGTAGCCCCCCAGTACCGACTGTGTCCTGGCAAAGGCACCCTTGGACAGATACCCAGAGTGGCCACCTCCTCCCCAGAGGTGAGGCCAGGAGCAGAGCATGCAATCCAGCCTCAAGCCTAGGCCTGACCCCAGTGGCCACTTGTGCTCGTTAGGAAAGGAGCCAGGGATTCCAAGGATTCTCCCTGGGAGTCTCTCACTTGGCACAGTCCAGCCCAGGTAGAGGTTCTGCTGGTGCTGTGCCTGCGCAGGACCCTTGGTGGGCACCAGGGTCACCAACAGGCACAGGGGACATGGCCCAGTGTCCCTGCTGGGGGGAGGGTCAGCAGGGTGGGTTGTGGCTCAGTGCCCACCCTGGGGAGGTCAGCATGGTGCTGACCTGAGTGGGAACACTGAGTTGACTCCAGCCACAGTCCCAGTGCTGAGCTCCTGCCCGGAGCCCTCCACGTACAGACCCTGGGGATGATCTGCAGTCCTGCTTGGGGTAGGGGGCCTGGGCTGAAGCTGCCCCTGCCCTCAGCAGGCTCAGGGCTGTACTTACAGGCACTGGTTACAAGCACTTAAAGGAACACTCACTGCAAACTGCATCCAAACGGGGCTCCTCGGGGATGGTGCAGGAACCAGTCTTGATCTCTGCCTAGGAGGGGTGGGAACCCTGCAAATCAAAACAAAGAAAAACCCACAACAAACAAGACATAGAAAACAATCGATCACAAACTTGGAATTCAGGCCATTTCCCTGCACCCCTATCCTGTTTTAACTCCACATTCAGTTGTGCCTCTGGGACTCGGATTGTCAGTAAATAGCTCAGCTCCAGAGGCACTTGGAAGGAGGCACATCATAGGTCAAGTTTTCAGTGATCTCAGCAGCAGCTCTCAAGTCCCTGAGCAACAGCATCTGGCTGAGCCATCGAGGCTGATGTCTCCACTCACAGCAGTTACAGCACCACACACCTGGTGACAGCCACAACAAAGTGCTTCTGTCCTTTTTTAATGCCAGTGGTACCTGCCATGTCCTGAGCATGGCTCAGCAACATGCTCAGCCTGGGGCAGACAGGTCCCTGGGGCTGAGCTGTTTGTCCTTAGGGACAAACTCCTCTGCAGCACCAGTGGGAGGGGGCCACACACTGCAGAGGGGAAATGTGTGCATTCTGCAGCTGGTATGGCCAGGGAAGGGGTCTACAGCTTGGAGGCAGAGCTGCCCCGGGGGCAGGGAGCTGCTGTGCCAGTCCCAGGACTGGAAGCTGTGGGGAACCAGGGGGAGCTGCACAAGGAATATGCTCAGCCCCAGCACATGTTCCCTTTACCCCCTTTCTGCTACCTGGGCTCGAGCTCCAAAGAGACCAACACACAAGTCTTCAACATTTTATTAATGATAAGCAACAAAAGAGTACAACAGCAAGGACACCAGACCGGGCCTGGAAGGACTGTCTGGCACAGTGCAGGGAGCAGCTCAGGATGCCCACCACAGCACCCTGGAACGTAAGAGGCAGAAAGGGCTCAGCCCAGTACTCATCCTCATCAGGCCCTGCACCTCCCTGCAGAGGCGTGTGTGCTGCACAGCAGCCTTCAGAAAACAGACCTGAAACTTCACTTGGCCAGGTTCCACCTCAGGTGACCAATTGGGCACAAGGTGGACTCTTGGCAGCATCAACAAGGGGGGCTCTCTGTCCGCACGAGGTCCTGCCAGCTCACAAAAGCCTTTGGGCGGAGCCCCCAGGGTTCCATGCCTTATGTGGAGAAATGTCTTGATGGAGGGTCCCTGCAGCACCTGCCCCCTGCTGCCTGTCACTGGGGCAGCAAATTATTTGCCTCTATCCAGCTCAACCCTGAACAGCTCTGGGTCGGTGCAGGGGCAGGAGCTGAAGAGACACAGCACCTCCGGCAGCCAGCCCTAACAGCACCAGTAAAAGCTGCAGGAGGAACTGTGGGGGCCACGTCCCCCCACCAGAGGGGCACTCTCACTGCCTGTCAAGCCACCCCCACCACCGCCCAAGGGGCTGCTCTGGAACACAGACCCTGGTCAGGACATCCAAGTCCAGCATGACAGGGGGGTCTGGGCAGCTGCTCCACTTCCCTCCTACTAAGAGCCAGAAATGGCAGAAGGTAAAAGCACATCAACGTGTTAAAACATTAGTTATAATTAAAACCATTTTTTTTGTCAAATCTCCAGGGAAAGGGGATGGGGGCTGATTAACAGAAATAAAACTAGGCAGCGGGCTCCCAACTCGTTATGTATGTCTGCATAATTAGTGCAGGAGGAACTAGGACAGCACATCGTGCATGCTGGCAGCGCTGTCCTTGCTTCAGGGGTCCCTTTCTGAAGAGCTGTTGCTCTCACAGAGGGTGAGGCTGCTGCGGTGCTCTGTGGCCCACACATCCACACTGCAGCCTAC
The DNA here is from genome assembly GCA_013399695.1 of Formicarius rufipectus. Lineage (NCBI taxonomy): Eukaryota > Metazoa > Chordata > Aves > Passeriformes > Formicariidae > Formicarius > Formicarius rufipectus. Next base: position 24,682 of record VXAU01002198.1, on the reverse strand, counting down.
TGCTTCTCCTCCTCCAGCCTCCTCATGGCCTCCAGTACAGCCAGCTCTTTTGCTTCCTTCTTCTGGTTCCGAGCTTCAAACTCCAGCCTGCATCAACCACACAACACCATGAGATTCTCATCCATCCATACCACTTGTAGACAAAAGCACATGAAGCAGGAGAGCACTGCCTTTTCTTACACTGCTCTGTTCTGGGAGCACCTCAGAAACCCTCCTGGGGCCTCCAAACTCTCCCAGAGCTCCCCCTGGCTGTTGGCATGACTCTGCAGTCCTGGGCTCCCACACTGCTTACTTCTCCCTCTGTGGAGGAAGCTACTACTGCAATCTTGGGCTGTCCTGGGACAGATCATATAGTGCCATAAAATGAAAATCAAATTTACCACTGATCCGAGCCCCAGGGTCGCTAAAGGTGAAGGGCTCAGGCCTGAAAGGGCAACACTCTGAAAGAAGTAACATGCTCTTTCCCCCAGGACACAGCAAGAACATTTATCATTAATAAAGAAATAAAAACAAAACCCGTGCCTTTCAGCATGTTCTGACACAGCAAAGTTCAGCTATTCTCTTCCCATACAGACTGGTACATCCACACTTACAGCTTGCCCCAGCTATGGAAGAGGAAGGACCAGTTTGCTGACTGCATCTTTAGATAACCCCTTCTCTCCCTATTTGATCCCATTTATCAATCCCCAGACACTGGACAGAACAGTATGTGACAGAACCAGGAGACAAAAAAATCCAACCTGTTCTTGATGATTCTTTGCACAATTAGATCTGTGGTGAGATCACTGCCACTGTCCACCAGCTGAAAGATGCCGCGTCGCTTCGGTTCCTGTACAAACACATGGGACCCGGGTGTGCAGCTCATCCCTGACAGCTGAGCCGAGCTCCAGCACCCAGCCAGGCAGCATGCACACTGATCTCAGAGGCCAAACAAGCATGTACATGGGAGCTGCTCAGGTCTGGCACAGAGGATTTCTCACCCTGTTATGAAAGCATCAGAAATAGGCAGAGCAAAACACTGCCAGTAAGAGTGGACCTGCTGGAAATGATTTATAGTCTCTGCTTCAAGTAGCTGCCCTCAAAGGTGGATAAAAAGCAGCATCATCTGCCAAGGCCCTGCCCAGGCAGCATCCTCTGCAATACACTTTCTCAGCCCAGGAACACAACCAGAGCCATGCTGTGTCTACCAAATGCTGACAAAGCAGCTGGTACCTTACCTCATATGGATCGGAACCGTCCTTGTCTGGCACCACCTCTGTCATGCCGTGACACACAAGTGTTACCTGGAGAAGGACACGAAGTTGCTGACAAGATCCAAAAGACAACAAGATGTTCCCTTGCCACTGCTCCCACTAAGGACAGCTTGGAGACCAGCAAAACCAGTCTCCTGCACCAGCCTGGCAATGCCTTTGGAGCTCCATGTAACCCATTGAGGACCACTCCTCTCTTACACCCCTGTGTTATTCTGCACCAGTTCACCTCCCCAGCCCCATCACACACCGGCATCTTCATGTCCATCTGTATGCATGGACTCACCCTGAAGTGATCCAACAGATCAGCAGTGACAGCATAGGGAGCTCCAATCACCACCTCTGAGACATACTAGAAAAGGAACCAGGTAGAGTTCAGATTTGAAAAGACCCCAATCAAACAAAAACCCAACCCCAAGCCAGAGGCCACATGCTTCCTAAAGAGACCTGAGCAGGTCACCTGGCTATAGAGTCAGGAACTCAAATAAGAGAACAGGGAAATAGGTTTAGCAGCCACTGCTTGTCACACAGCTGCCTTTTCTGTTCCCCTAAAAAAAATTTCTTTCTATGCCTATAGAGCAAATCCAAAAAGTTAACTGCTTAGGGCACACATTTCTGGGGCTCCCCACAGTTCTGTCTCAGGAATTTTCTCCCCTGCTGCAGGGAACAGAGAGTTTTCTACCAGCACGTCTGTCTGCATGGAGCCAAACAGCCCCTGCAGCCCAGCCACATGGGTCATCAGCTCAGGTCAACCAGGATGGCACAGGAGCCCAGCAGAGCCTCCCAAGAGCTCATCAGCACCTCTGGCAGCTTCAAGTGATCGGTGTTGCCTCTGCCTTCTCAGTGCACACCAAGGAGCTCATACAAGATCACGGGGCACAGGTAAACACCACCGAGCTCGAGGGATTTTGTGAAACAGAGTAGAGGCACCCACTCACCCTGCAGGCCAGGACACTGAGGGTTCGCTCGTGGATGTTCATGATGGGATAGTTCTTCCCTTTGTAGCGATTCACCTCCTATGGCAAAGCACCAGGCACAGTCAGAAGAGAGACAGAGCAACCTCTTTCCCTCCCAAAATGAAATTCCTGTATTGGGCAATACATCCCTGTCCTGTCTCCCAGAGCACAGCCTTCCTGGTTCAGAGAACAGGGCCAAGCTGCTCTGCCTTTGGACAAGTTCTACACGGACCTGATCAAAGTGCAGCCCAGCAATGATGTAGGGTTTCTCTGCCAGCTGGTGAACCTTCTCCAGGAAATCTACATGCCCAATATCTGCAGATCTGTTTAAGGAATTGAAGCTCACATGGAAAATAAGGAAGACAGAAACAGTCACTGCAAAACGACAGCGGGACACAGGAATTCCAAGGAGTTAACTCTTGCACTACTCATTGCCTGTATCCTAAGAACAGTTGCTGCCTCCCTCCGCAGGCTCCACGGATTCTGGGCAAAAGCCAGAGATCTTTTCAGCTCCACTTTACACAGACTCAACTTTGCCTCTGTCCAGAATTACTACCTGTTCCAAGTGTTGTGGCACAAAGCCTCAAAGCCTGTCCCAGGGACAGAGCATTGGCTCCACGTGGCCTGTTGCAGTGCCTTGGTCTATGGCAGCCTGTCCTCACCATGATCACCAGAGCATGGAGAGTATCCAGCTGCCTTCCTGAAATTCTCCAATAGTGACACATCTCTCCAGAGAAGAGCTATAACTCCTTTCTCAGCATCCTGTGATTAAGAAGCTCCCAGGAAGAATTAACTCCTGCCTCCTCCCTCACATACAGCGACAGAAACGCAAAAAAAAAGAAAGCAGCAAATATCCAGTCAGGTGCCTCCTAACATGACAATATCAAAGACAGACCAATGCTGCAACAAAACACAGTCACGGATACGGAATAGGTCAAAGGCTCCAGCCACATAGATGATGGTGTCTCCTGGCTGCGGCTCCTTCCCCGATGCAAACTGGATGATCTTCTGGGATGTCTGCAGGAACTGTGAGACACCAGTCCAGGGACTGTGACCTTTGGGCCCCTGTGGAAACACACACCAGATACAGCTTCTTTTCGGGATCTGTGAAGGGGCTTGGACAACTGGGAGCACAACACCAGGCAATCTGCTTGCCTGAATTTTCTGGCAACTGTCACAACTCCCAGGAGCTTGGACTTTCTACATTCCTGGCACCAAATATTTAGGCAATCTCACAAAAGCCCTTTATGCTCTGTCTAAATCATCCCCTCAGCAGCCAGCTAAAGGAGATGCCAAGAAGAAAGCTCAGGAAGGAGGAAGGCAACAGGGCAAGCTCTGATTTTCAGGAGAGGCAAGGCATGCTCAGGAAACCACACACTACCTACCTACGCTCTGCCAAGCCTCAGGGCACCTGTGTGGCCAGGCTGGGAGGGGATCACCTCAGCTCCAAGGACAGAGCTCAGTCTCCACCACATGGCAGTTGTGCACACAGCCACCGAGTCGCCCTCTCTGCTGCCCACAGGACTTGGCAGGACACAGACACTGCAGTCAAGGCCAGGGCCGGCCATGCAAAGGGCAGCACACAGACAGCTCAGCTCTCAGGGCCATGCAGGGTACCCAGTGCCCTGACCCATTCTCCCCAGATCCACGCCCCAGGAAACAGCCATGCTGGAGCAACACATCCCATACCACCTGCTCAAACAACCCAATGTGGTGTGGAACTAAGGATGATTCAGCCAGGCCAGCAAACCCCCTGTGAGTGAAAAAAAGACTGGCTCAAGCTGCAAGCACAGCTTCAACCAGGGACAATCCAGGTCCCAGGGAAATAAGCAGGGCTGATGGCAGCATGAACCGAGTGCTGGAGCTCTGCAGCACAGCGTGGCCATGCACCTGCTGCACCAACGTGCCCCAGACCCACAGCAACACCTCCAAAACAACACAAGCACTGGAAGGACCATCCACAGAGGCAGTCCCTGGGCTGGAACCACAGGCACACAGGTCCCAGGGGAAGCAGCAGGAAGGAGTTTACAAGCAAGGAAGGAACCCAGCACTGTTCACCAGGTTCTGCTGAAGGACAGCTCACGTGCTGCCCTGTGCCACACCTGCCCATTGCACCCACTACAGGTGCTGCCTTTTACGGGGGCAGCAGATATTCACCATGAGATTACTGCTACATATAGGGGAACAAACGAGCCTGCAATAGGCCAGAAAGCACATTGGGAATCCTTCTCAGGCAGGACAACAACCAGACGTCCAAAACTCACGTTACCTTCCCAAAGTTGTCAGTGTGCTTCCGATAGTCTAGGTCCTCATCCTGAAGGGAGATAAAGAGTCAAAATGTTTAAGCACTTGCACAGCTCATCCAACCAAGATATGCCTGTGTGTGGGAAGGCCAGGCTCAAACTGCACAACGTGGAACTGTGGCACTGAATGCTGACAAACTGGTTAATACCTAAACCAGAGTTGTGTCTCAGCATGAGTCAGAGGAAATGTGTCCTTGTCTGATCCCAGACTGGCACCACCAGCAAAGATGGTTCTTTCCCAGCCTGCAGCCCCAACAGTGCTGCACACTGGCATCCTCCCTCATCCAGGAGAGTTCCTGAGAAGACAGCATCCCTCCTCCTGCCAAAGACCATCACAAGAGTCAGGCTTGGGTCTTTGCAGCCACCAGCAGCACTACGCAGATCTTGGGGTGGACTCACGTGTTACAGCTAAGCCAATCTAACAGCTCAGCACATCAAACATCTTCCTCTGCCCCTGAATGCTCCTGTGGGGCCCTCGTCTTGTCCCTGCAGTCATCCAGAGGATTCCACTCATGGACTGCTTCATTACTCAGTAATTTAACTCATTAAACTGACATAAAACCACTTCCTTTCTGCTGGTTAGGTTAGGTCCCAACCAGAGGGTGAGTTGAGGAGACTCAAGAAAGGTCTGATCAGACTAGAGACAGCAAAAAGCAGAAGGATGAAGCTCAGTGGGAAGGGAGAGGAGTTTCCAACTCTGGCAGCTCTGGGCTGACAGATCAATGTGGCTGCACTGTGCTGTTTCATGCTGGGAGAAGCCGTGGGCCGGCCTGCAATTCCCCTCACGTTCCCAAAGCCGACACCGATCGTGAGGCCCCACGGCCTTTATCCTGCCACACCTTCCCAAAGCAGCACATGCCGAGATCACACTGTGACCTCAGACAGGCTTAAGCAAACATAAGCTGGTTGTTTTGCAGCCACTGCCCGTAATCAGCTTGCCCATTCTCCATGCACCTGGGAGCCAGGCCCAGGAGCTCTAGCGCCGTTTGGGACAGCCAAAGGGAAGAGCTGGCACGTGCCCCGGACTCCACCTCCTCCCCAAGGCACTCTTACTCACTATGTTGCTGTGGTGAGCTTTAGTCATGAGCAGCATGCGGCCAACGAGGTCGGTGGTGGACACACCTTGGGTGCGTTTGCACTCCCTGTGGGAGACAAGCAGAGGATGAAGCGGAGGCCATGGGAGTGTATGCCTGGCCTCCCAGCATTAGCACAGGAAGACCTGTGACACCGGGCAAATCCAAACCAGGGCCCTCCTGAGAATGCCTTCCTTCTCCCTGCTCCTGGTAGTAAGTATAGCATTCATTTACTGAGCCTCTGCATCATCCTTATGCCATGGCAAGTGCTCATGTGAGGAACGCTTCCCTCAGCCAGACTTCTCAATGGAGCCAACTCTTGGTGGGACTTCAAAACCAGAACCAGCATCTGCCAGGAACTGGACAGCCCCTTCAGGCAGGGCTGTCTGCTCCACTTCCCTGAGGCCAAAATGCTGGGAGCAACTGAAGCTCTGACACACGTATAGGCAAATTCAGGTGTAACCTGAAGATAGCCGTGTGTCATGTGACAACCTCCAGGGCATGAAATCCCAGATACTCTGCCCAAAAAGGATAAGAAGGTAAGCAGCAACAGGTTACCTGTATCGCCCTGCTGTCTTCACTTCCTCATAGGTGTCCTTGCCATCAATAGTTAAGGTGATGTCATCTGTAGAGAGAGAAAGGCCTCAGAACTGTGCCCCAAGCCCTCCTGTACAAAAGCATCAGTCAAGCAGGTCCCATGCATGAGCCAGACAAGAACTCTGCAATCCAAATCCCTGTGCCCCAAGGAAACATCAGGGGTTTTTGTAAGACTGCTGTGTCTGTGAAGATACGGATATTCCTGGATGTTAAATGCCATTATCCATCTGGCCCATTGCTTTTCAGAGAGTCCAGAAAATCTGAGCCAGCTGCCCCTGCAGGCACAATTGATTATTGTCTGAATGACAATAAACACACAGCACCCAACTTGGCACCAAAAAGCACTGTTTAGCTCCTCTAGGACTGGTTTTAGCCATTGGTTCATGTTACGAGTTTTCAGTCAATGAAACAGTCATCCAACAGAATTGTTCCCATTGATGATGGCACTTTCAGTGACATCCAGTGACCCTTCCACAGAGATAACTCTGATTCATCTCTGGCACATGGCTCCCAACTCCCTCTGCAGAAACACGCATCTCATCTACTTTGGTGATAGCACAAAACCTTCAGAGGTTTTGTTCAAAGGGAAAGCTTAGCTGGCTTCCCTTTACCAAACCAGCTGGAGGGCAGAGCAGGCACTGACAGCACATGAGTGCTCCTACACAGTCAGATGTCTCAGTCCTGCTCCGTTCTCCTAAAACCCCACACGCTCCCCTTGGGTCACAGAGACGGGAGAGAACACACTGCCAGCACAGCTCTGAGTGCCAAGAGAGGGGCATAAACAGTGGGGTTGCTGTCACCTTCCCAGGTAAGCTCAAATACTTCCAAACTCAGCTTTTGCACAAAAACAACCTGGCAAAACTGCAGGAACAAGGATATTGCTCAGGGAGAAACACAGCATGATTTGGCAGAGGGGATGAACGAGGGCAGCTGCAGCAGAGACTACGAGCGCTCCTCTACTGCCACAACCCCTCACTAAGCCCTGTAAGAGGTCACGTACCCCAGACATGTTCAGGGCTGGCAATGAGGTTAATGAGGAATTTTATAGCCACCCCATCCACGTGAAAAACCGTATCTATCTTGTAAAGATTAAGGATTTATTTACATTTAATGAAACACTTAGCTTATCGATAGCAGGTGGCTGGAATCAGCGAGAGATACATGAAATGAGTGCAAAGACTACTCCCGGTCAAACTAACAAAATTCCTTCCGAGGGGCAAGGAGGAGGGGTTGAAGCTGAATGAGCTTCAGCAGCAGCCTAGGAAGGGACAGAGTCCCAAAGCAAGAATGTTTCCTCAGAACACTGTTCTTACCAGCAACTGTATACAAAAAAGTGTTCACAGTAAGAACTAGGTCTCTGGCCACACAATCTTCTGAGCCCCTGAACAGCTTATCAGTCAGATGAAGAGAGAAGCTTTTCAAATCTGATCTCATCCCTGGATAAGTATATATAAGCATCACTGTATTTCTGCATGGTTACCTTTTTAGAGTGTTTTTCACATTTAAGTTTTGTAAATTACTTTCTCCTTTGCACAAATTTTAGCTGGTACAAAGGGCAATCTCAGCATAATTGTAAAACAACACATTTCATCTTGGTAAGTGAAAGGGCTAAGGCCACTCTCAAGACACTGAGCCCATTGATGTGTTTCTCCAGACCACCAGACCAGGAGTGGCTGTGCTTCCCAGTGCAAGTGTTAGGAAGGCAGAGCTCTGCACCCCTCAGGTACCTCTGATCCCCAGTGCCAGTCGGGATGTCACTTGGTTCACAGCAGGGCACCCTGATTACACAGCCAAGGGCCCTTGTCAGCTCAGCCACTGCCTCAGACACCACTCACCCCCATGCACACAGAAGTCACAGCTGTACTTGTCCAGAGTTTCCAGTGTGGTGACATAGGGAGCTCCAGGAGCAATCTCATCCACCCACTTGATGGCTTGCACCATTTTGTACCTCTCCTCCTGTGTAAAGACAGGAGGGCCCTTGTGCTTGGCAATCTCCTCTGGGGGAGAAACAAAAAGCCAGTTAGAAGTATGTCCTACAGCTTAGAAACTCAGCCACAGCAGCCTCACTCATTCCATGGGCAGGTGAATTTCACTGCAGGATTATCCTCAGCTTGGGAGTGGTCTGTAATGAAGGAAGCCCCAGACAGATCAAGAAAGATTTCGATTCAGTTGCATTTCCTAAGCATGTAACAAGGGCCCTGGAATCTGCTTGGAGGGCAAAAGGTCTTAGTGCTTCTAGGACCCAGATACTTCCTCTTGAGGGGATTACCTGGGCACCTTGGCATCTCCATCCCCAGGGAAAATGCCCCTCCTAATAGTAGCTTCATACTATGCTTGGCTCATGCTAGAAATTCTGGATCCATAAACCCATTTAAGGTACATCTGCACATACATGAACTTGTTCCTGTCACTTAAATTTCAGATGGGCTCGAAATGACTTTTCTCCCCACAGCGACTTGTTTTGTAACATCAGTTCTGCAGCTCATACCAGCCAAACCAGACTGATTTTCAACTGGTTCAACTGATTTTATACCACAGAACGCAGATCACCCCTCAGAGCCTGCAAGCTCTGACCAACCTAACCCTCACTTTGAAAGCATGACAGAGGTAACTCCACTCCCTCACTCAGGGAAGGGACATTTTTCTCCTGGATGCTGCTGCTCGTGGAACAGACAGAGGAAGAAACTTGACCATATCAGGAGCTCTCGGTTCTCACGCTGCTGGGCGATTCAAGGGGCTGCACAAGGTGAAACCTGAGAAAACCTCTTACCATCCGTATGGACCCCAACGATCAGGTAATCGCCCATGGCCCGTGCCTGGCGCAGCTGGTTCGAGTGGCCATAGTGTACCATGTCATAGCTGGAACGAGAAGGGCCGGGTGAGCCCGAGCACACCGGGACGCCCTTCGCTGGGATCCGCGGGCAGCCCGCCCCGGGGCTGAAGGTCTCTCTGCTGCCGGGCAGGGCCGCCCCAGCACAGCCCGGTCACCGGGGCCGCGGCAGCGCTCCGTTGCGCCGCACCGAGCCGGCCTCGGCACCGCGAGGTCAGGGTCCCCCCCACCCCTGCCCGGCAGGTGCCGGTTCCCGTGCGGGGCGACGGGCCCGGCCCCACCGAGGCCCGTGCGGAGGTCGAGCCCGAGGGCGCTCCCGAACGGCCCCGTCCCGGTCCCGCCGCGGAGACAGAGCAGCCGGAGGCACCAGCGCGGCCAACACGGTTTATTTCTGCGGCTCCGCTCCCGCCCCACTCACCATCCGTCGCACCAGACGCGCACGGGCCGGTGTCCGCCGCC
>VXAU01002197.1:0-121788 GCA_013399695.1 Formicarius rufipectus | reverse complement strand
ATACTAAAAACCAAGACACCTTGATAACAAAGAGAAACTTAACAGTTCTACCATAACTCACATTGTTTTGATAAAGAAGAGAAACTAAGCAGTTCTACTATAATTTACATTGTTTTGGTAAAGAAGAGAAACTAAACAGTTTTACTATAATTTACAGCACCTCTGTAGTAACAACAACTTGTTCCCTTTATGGGGGCTGCAATTACCCATTTGGCTTTCACCGACACGAATCATAATGGCATTTATCACAATCTCAGTATAATTCTGAGATACAGAATTATGGTCAGGGCTCCCATGGTATCCTGTGCTTTGGCAGATGCTGGTCTGTAGTCTATACTGTGAGAATGGGGTTTTGTGAAATGATTTATACTTGATTATTAATATAGGCTTTGGTAACCGAACGTAAATTCATCCCTAATCCTGTGATGATGATTATTTGGTAATGCACTGCATGATTCAGAATACTGAGCTGCTGGGAGAGAAGATTTTCAATTTATTTAAGTGATTTTTTCAGTCAGATTGATCTAAGCCTCCATCCACCTCTCTCTTGGAGCGATATACAGAGGGATCATGCTTATCTCCAGTACAAACTGTTATGCCACTGCGGTACAGCCAGAGAGGGCACCTGAGCCTGGGACCTCTTAATCCTACTGTCTAGACATGACCATCAAGGGAAAAACCTTGGAAATTCTGGACCCGTCAGTTGGAAGGATTTGGGATCAAAAGCAGTAAATATGAATTGTGGTTGTCTCTTACAGAAAAAGGAAGGGAAGGGGAAGTGACATTCAGAACCAGATTCACCAAAGGGTAACAAGAGAAGAAAGAATCTTCCAGACTTGACCTGTAGGCAGACTTTTTTCTCTTTTACCAAATTCAATTGCTTATCTTACTGTTGGTTTCCTAAAGTACAAAATAGGCTTTTAATAGTGTTATCTTAGCACCAACTTCAATGTGAGAAACTCAGCTCCGGCAGAAAGGGGAATGGAAACAGAAAGGGAAAGGGACCTGACAGAATGTGCATGTTAAGGGATGGATGTGTCACTACATCCATCATACACTAGGATGATTTTTTCTCTCTGTGCTTCGAAATGATTTGGTGGTAGGAGCCCTTCAGGGAAGCAGAGATGAATAATGCTAGTTACATGAGCTATGGATGTAGTGGGATTCCAGTACTTCAGGAGAGACAGTTTTGGGTGCTTTTGTTAACAGATGAATAAGCTTCCCCTCACATCTTAAATATGTTAATTATAAAGCTTTCTAAATATAGAGTAGAAAAAGTCCCTCTTTGTCCTCGAGCATATGAATTTAAATATTAGCTTCTGGCAACTGTTTAACGATTGTGATCATGCTTACCAGCGTCAGCGACAACATTAAGGGTATGGCAGGCAAGCTCTGGTGAGGCTTGCTGCATCATCTGAAGGAGCTAACGTCTTGGTAGTTTTCTCATCTCCCACAGAATGGGCAGTAAGGAGTGTGCTGCAGATGCAGCAGTATGAAACCTAGCACCTTTGCTTAAAGTCACCACTGCTGGCAATTTAAGCCAAAAGGTTGAACTTTGCACTAAAGCAGCTGATGTGAGGGTGCAGACCTGTGGCAGAGCACTGCACACAAGGCAGCTGGTGGCAACGTATTTTTAAACCACTTCAGCAGATTCACTTTTGCAAGTCTCTTGGTACTCCAAAAAGGTTTTGCCCTCTTTTTCACTAAGAAGCACAAATCCATTCTGAAAACACATGGCTGTGCTTGATCCAGGCTTGTATGTTGTCATCTGGTGGTACAAAGGGGACAGCACACGTCACTGAGTTAAGGGTTAAACTGTTTTGACCAATTGCATGTGTCCTCTGACCCCATTGCAATAGCCAAGGAAAAAAAACCAAACCAAAACAAACAAACAAAAAAACCCCCCACATTAAATGAAGCTGCTATGAATGCTGATTCGGAGCTTCAGCCTTAAAATTGAGTCATTTCACCATCTCAGCAGGCTAAGGACATTCTTATGACACTTGCCATTCCCGAGCTGGGAAGCATCAGCTCATTGAAAAATGTCATCTGCATTTACAGATGAGTACTTCAGGTCATCAGCTGCACATTTACCAGCTGGTGGCCTAATTGGTCACTGGACTGAAGGTAGGAGCCTGCGGAGTCCTTGCTAAGGGCAGCTATAACCCTTAATCTCTACCAGTAGTGTGTGAGAAGAGCATGAGATGTTTATCAACTTTCAGATTTTAGTACAAGTTTCCAGAGATGACATTAGGCAAAGATCCTCCTATCACTTCTGCAATACCTGCAGTTTTAGTCCATATTCTGAAAATATAACATTTATACCAAACCCCATGAAAGAATGTGGAATAACACCATGTTAACCAAGATGCTATTATAAGTAAAAAAGATTAAGTGATTTAGGTAACTTTTCAGAAGCTGTGTAGGAGTGAAAGAGCAATTCATCTAGTTAGTTGATATTCTAAGTTGTATGATGATGGGGCAAAACTGGGGCAGCTGACAGAGTTACTTAATTCCCCCAAACTCTCCACTCTCACTGCTTTCTTAGCCTACTCAGTCATATTAACTCACTCAACTCTCTCAGAAGAACAAGGCTGAGAACATCACTACCAAAGAGAAACACAGTTTTTGTATGTTTCTGTTCTCTTAAATTCTGTGTTTCTGGATACATACAAAGGGGAGAGCTTTTTTGCAAGAACTCAAAAGTAGTGTTACTTGTGCTCTAGTTATGCCCCACTGTCATGAATTGATGTGCAAACCCCTATATAGCTAAAGCCACAACCCTGAAGAACTAACAAACTGGAAAAGGGCCTGAAAGGGAAATATAAGGAAAAGCAATTTAGCTGAGAGCACAAAGTATTAAATATCAGAAGTAGAAACGTAACCCTGAGGACAGATACATACCCTTGAAGATGTTGATGGGCATCAAAGCACAGAGAAATTATTCCTGTCTATTTATTTCAGTGGCAATTGAGTGCCCATACAGCTGTAGCTAGCTACATCTTATTGGTGCTTAAATACCTTTTAAAAATCTGTCCTGATTTTATTTTGGGCCAGTATACTGTATCATTCCTCTGGCCACAAGAAGAGTTCATTCATCCCCAGAAGAGTGGAATGTTTCATCCTACCCATAATTTTGCTTACAAAAATAATCTATTGTTAAATGTCTTGCAGGGTTTATTTTCATTAGGCTCCAGCAGCCTTCTTCCACTGGACTGACTTATTTCATACTATACTCACACAGGTTTAAATGCGTTAAGTTCAGTTAAGTTATTTTCTGTTGACACCGATTATATAGGGTCTTTCTAGTGTGAGTCACCTGCTAATTCTCCTCAAGACGAAAAAAAATAAATCTACTTTGTTCTTTTTTTTTTTTTTTTAATGTTAGCTAAAGGTAGACTTTTGAGTAACACATTCCACAGCAGGTAACAGGAACTGAATGGAGGTGGCAGTGTGCAGTCAGAAAATAAACTTGAATGTGCACAGATTTGGTAATATCAACAAGCCTCTTGAAGGCATGAGCACAGGATGGCCCACAGGTGTTGGAAGCTGTAACATCACCTCCTTTAAATCTCATTCTTTCTTTCCTAGGAAGGAGGTGTAGCTTGGGTTTGTTCAGAAGATCAGAAGTCCCTTGAGCTTGACTGGAAGATGTGTCTGTTTACAGGTTTATCACAAAGCATCTGCTTAAGCCAATTTTTTAGCTAATTCTTCCCTTCATAGAGTCTGCCAGGGGACATAAATCAGGATAGCTTGTCCCACACATTTTATTTTTTTTTAATAAAAAACTGAACAAAATCCTGCACCAAAACCACCCCGAAACAAACAAACAACAAAAAAACCCCCAACCAACCAGATCCAAATTTGCACCCTCCAGTTTCCTCTTGTTAATTCACACATAGTTGCTGATTGAAGATAGTCTCTAATGATAGCTGTGCTATTAAAGGAGTACCTTCTAATTTCCCTGTTTCCAATGGTCTTTAATGGATGACAGGTGTAAGTGGTGGTTTGTAACCATAAAGCAGGTAGATGTTGACACTGTGTTTGCAAAAAAGCCCTGAAGACTATACTTCTGAACAGCTTTATGTTATCAACACCATCTTTTTATAGTGTTGGTGAGTGGCATTGTTGGACTGTGTTTCTGAAATGCTGGAAGTTAAAGCATACAGAAATTTTTTTCCTGGATTATCAGGATTTGCTAGTGGTGTTCCTTTTAAAGCATGTGCATGCACTAGTGATACTGACTCTATAAACAAGTTATATTCTCTTTAACTCTGACATGGAAAGTCAGGACGTTTGAATGCAGGTACTGCCTTGGTACATGTAAACCTTAACTGTGAATGGATTGCAGGTGTGGAAACAATAAACAAAATCAATAAAAAGTATATATATGTTTTTTAAAATTTCTATGACTTTGGCAAATTATTTTTTCCTAGTATGTCATCAGTGACAATACAGCTTTAAATAGAATATAATTAAATAATTTAAAATATTTTTGAGGGAAAGGCTCATTAAAGGTGTAGTTGATCAGAAAAGCAGTGTTATTGCTTAAACTCAAAGAGCACTCTAAGGCTAGATCACCTGTTTAAAATGTACAGTGAGATATTTACAGATAAAACCATACTTATCTGTTGGTTGGAAACATAGAAACTATTGCTATTAAGTACACATAAGTTTCTGACACTTGGATTTCCTGCTAAATCATTTAGAATAGTAAATCATTCTTTCTTATCTGCAGCAACTCTGTCTCACAAGAAAGGATAGTATGTGCGTGCAGGAAAATGCACAAGTTTTTCTGAGTTTAGTGGCAACCACCACTGAGATTAGCAGAAGGGAATGACTACGTTAGGTTTGGGGAAATCTTATGACAGAAGTGACTTCACTGAATTACTCCTGATTTCTGACCCTCTGCTTTTCTCCTCTTCACCTGTGGAGCCTTCCTATCTCAGTTGTATTTTGTTCTTTTCCTGCAGGAGAAAATACAAGAAAACATCACAGAGGTAAGAGTAAATCATAGAGGACTGGAAGGTATTTGTGATTTATTGGTCTCTTTGCTAAGGGGTTTGTAAGAGGATTTTCCTATTACAGGTTGGTGGGTTTTGTTGTTGTTTGTTTGTTTTTGTTTGTTTAATCTTTTTTTTTTCCAGAGAAATGCCATTCAGCTGATTGTTTCCCCCTTTGAAGGTCCATCCTGTGTTGCCCCTGCTCCAGATCTCCTCTGCTGCTAGTGGTGGTCCTCCCCTCTGATACTAGTGGTAGTTCTCGCTGACTAAGAACAGAAATATTGATCATTGACAGTCAAATCATAATAAACATATGTGCTGGTTTAGAGGTAAGCCAGTAGGAGAAATGAATCCAACTCAGAATGGGATTGCAAGTCAGAATAACAATTTAATAAAAGATGGCAAAAAACAATACACTGAAACAAAAAGAAAATTCATTTGTGCCACAAAAACACCAGATGTACAGCCCAGCACAGTGGGGCACAAGCAGAGTGGAGCTTGCCAACCCTGTGCTGAGTACACAGTGCCCCCCCTGAGTTCTAAGTAAAAAGAAAACAAGATACCTGCTGGTGAAAGTGATGGTTGCAATCTGATGGTAGTCTCAGTCTGATTGAGACTCTGGTCCTCCTCTGGATCTGAAGAGAGCCTTCAGTCCCAAACTCCAAGCTTATATTCACTTGGACTCAAATAGGAACGCCCAGTCCCACCCCCTGGGTGGAGACTTTCACAGTGGGTGATTTACTCTGTGAGGTGAACAGTAGCTTATTTTTGGCATCACTGATGGCCCATTAGCAGATATGACCCCTCATGACCCCCTCAGGTGGGTGTGGAGGCAGGAAAAACTTCCTTATCTCACAGAAGTTCCAAAACACCCAACCTGTAGCCTGAGGGTATGGGTGTGCCTTAGACAATTGCTGCTAATGGGCTATTGTGAGCAGTTTGTGAGAAAAATGACATAGAGGGTTTTAGAATACACACCCACACAGTGGCAAACTGATCCTGGCTACTAAAACCAGGACAACATAACATTGCTTTTTCCGCAAAACCTGCTGGTTCTAGCTTTTATTGCTTGGTCATGCTGCAATAGCAAAATGAATTGCAGACTTGTAGTGTTACTAATAATCTGTGCCTTTGCAACAGTCTGAAGGAAAATTGGAATCCTGTTGTCTTGGTTTTTAGTATCCAGGGTCAGTTTGTCACTGTGTGGGTGTGTATTCTAAAGCCTCTATGCCATTTTTTCCCATGAACTGCTCACAATGGCACATTAGCAGCTATTGTCTAAGGGACAGCACACCCCTCAGGCTGCAGGCTGGGTGTTTTGGAACTTCTGTGAGATAAGGAAATTCTTCTGCCTCCACACCCACCTGAGGGGTCATGTCTGCTAATGGCCCATCAGGGGTATCAAAAATAGGTCATTGTTTATCTCACAGAGTAAATCACCCATTGTTTAAGTCTCCGCCCTGGGGGAAGGACTGGGCGGAGCCTAAGTGAATATAAGCAGAGGATTTTTGGGCCTAGGGAGCTCTCTTCAGATCCAGAAGAGGACCCGAGCCACGAGCAGACTGCGACTGCCACCAGACTGCAACCATCACTCTCACCAGCAGAGGATTTCAACTGCTCTTCGGAGGGACACGCCAACGCTTTTTCTTCCCATCCACCAACCCCCCCCCCACCCGGGGGTGACCCAGCACCGGCTACTCATCTCATCACCTGCGGTCTGTAAAATACCTCCGTGCCTGCCAAGGACAGAGACTGGGGGAGGGAAGGGGTTTTGCTCAGGTTGTTTTTTTCTTCTATTTTACTCATTTAGTTCTGGTTGTTTTTGTTTATCTTAAATATATAGATATATATAAATTATAGCTAGGAACTGTTATCCTTCCATTTATCATATCTTAATTAAAATTTGTTTTGAAATTGAAGGAGATTTGTCCCTCTGTTTTAACTATAAATTTTTCTAAGCTCTCTAAACTTAGACACCTGTTGATTGACAGTCCATATTACAGCCTCCAGATCTAGTTACCTTACTGCTTCCTTGCAGGAGAGAGGCTCAGTGGAGGTTTTTGACAGACTTAATTTTCTTTCTTTGAAACACTTGAGCTTGATTGCTTCAGAAGGTGCACTTTACAGCACAAAGTTTTTTTGGCGTTGTGCTGATTTGCTGTCCCATGAATGTGGATATTAATTGGTGACTTAATGTCATGAGATCCTGAACATCTTTAGTTTATGTTGACAAGTCAACATTAAACAATGCTGCTATTAAACAAGAAAGAAATACAACCTTTTCTGGGGGCCTGGAGGTTTGGGTGGACACCTGGCGAAAACCCTCACATGACTTTAGTTGGATTTAAGATCCTCTAGAGCGCTTCAGCTCTACTGAATATGCCCTTTAATATTGTGTGATAATATAGAGTGCTGACAGGTAAGGCAGTGGGATGATGTGGTGGGCTAAGGCATCACAGCCAGTGCTTCTGTTTACTGTTATCATTTGCTAAATAGGATTGCTCTAATGCAACATTGGTAGGACAAGGCTGTGTGTGTGCTTGTATGTCACAGTCACAATAAACTGAAATGTGGTGGCTTGAGTCATGGACAAGGTGGGTTAAAAGTATTACAGTTTAGTGAAAAAATACTGATTTGGAGATTTCTGTGCTGAACTGTGCAAGTGGGTGTTGTTTAATGTAAGACACAAGAACAAAAAGGTAAATATGCCCCCAGTGTTATTCTAAATGTGGAGCCGACACTGTAGTTTATTTGCACCTCTGCCTTTTCCCCCCACGATTGCTAATTAATTACGAGCATGTCTCTGGCCAGAGGTCTTGAGTTGCTGCAAGATGATTTGTTCTGGGGCTAAATTATTTTTCCAGAATTAATGATTGCACTGTGTGTGTGCCTTGCACTATTTGCATTGTCAATGCATTGCATAGAGTACTGTGTCTTAAGTGGCTGTCTTTTCTGTGTACATAATTGTGGCATTGGAGAGCTTTGTATCTTTTGTGTGGGAGATTTTCTGTAGGCCTCGAAAGAGAGATGAAGTATGTTGACAGCTCCTACAAGCTGAATACATTGTATTGATGACATACAGAGGACAGATGACAGACATATGTCAGTCTGTTTAAATATAGCATTACAGTGTTTTGTGCCCTGTGGGATTTTGAACTTCCTGATTTTTTTTCTCTTACTGTTATCCATGCCATCTGTCTGACTGTGTGCATCCTAGCAGCAGCTGTGCAAATTTGATTCATGGCCCTCTCATGTCTAACAAATGGTGTGAGTTCTGCAGAGGCCACTCCAGGGACCGGCAGACACCAGTTGCTGAGCAGCTGCTTCTGATAACCTTGCTCAGTGTGTGCTGACTGCCAGCCCAGAGGGCTCTGTAGTGCAAAGGAGTAACTGCTGTCTGTGTCCAGGAACCACACATTGGCAGCACCTGGTGAAACTTAGCTGGCTAGTAAGTTCTGCCTTGAATTTGCCATCTGCTGAGTGATTAAGTATGAAGCTAAATGGGAAATTGCACATACTACCATCTGATGCAGAAGTGTAATATCCAGCAAAAGGAGGTAGTAGGAGAGGAATTCAATTAAAGTCTTGTTTTAAGTGACATTTCCTGTTGAATTGATAATTCCAGAAGTATGCATAAACTGATGACTTGGCTCAGGTCTCCACCTTCATTTCTCACATGCATCTGTTGCGGGACTTTCTTTTTGCCTTTGATATGTTTTTTCAAAACAGTCTTGCTGGTTCCTATATCACTGGCCTCTGAAAGATGTCTGATAGCTGAACTGAAATGATATATTGCTTGCTTTTACATCTTTTTCCTGTTGACTCTGTTTGGGGAGTCTTGTCACATAAGAATGTTTACATGATAGTAAGCAACAGCTATGTAGGAGAAACACTGCTGTCCTCTATACCTTACAGTGAGTGTAAAGGAACAGGCCTGTTGGGAAGGAAGATGAAGTGTGTGCAAGAAAATGTGAGGAGAAAGAGTTGGAGTAAAAACTGAGCCATTCTAAAAATGTAATTAGAAATGACACTGACTCTTGCATTGATCATTCTGTTAAGTGAATTGACTTAAATGCTTTTGTAACAATAATATATTGGTATGATTTTCCTTATAAACCTGGAACTTTCACAGCTGTCTAGAGAACCCTAGACATTAGTCCCAGCCGAATTGCATCTGAACCACTGAACTGTGATGTAGATTAATCACTGCAATACCAGAGAAGCAGGCTATTTAATCAGAACTCAAATCATCTTACCATTCTCCTGGATAGTTCCCTTTAGGTAAATGAACAATATATAGGTTACTAAATAGTGACTGGGAAGGTAGTCAAAGGGAGAGAGAACTAGAAAGAAAGACAGAGCTCTGAACTTTCAGGTCCTGGAGTAGGTTTTTTTTTTCTGTTTTGTTTTGTTTTGGTTTTTTTTGTTTTGTTTTGTTTGTTTGGTTTTTTGTTTGTTTTTGTTTGTTTGTTTGTTTTTTGTTTGTTGTTTTTGTTTTGTTTTGTTTTTTTTTTTTGTGCACCTGAGACCTCAGTAATGTTTGATATTACTCCCAGCTGTCCTGAAGCCTTCCAGCTCTAGACTGCCTATGTTTTCCTTGAAGATTCTCAGCACCTTCAGCTCCCTGGAACATGAAAAAGGAAAGGAACATTTCAAGCACCCCTTGGCAATTCCCCACTAGATTAGATTCATTTTCTTAGGTGACTTCTGTAACTGATCCATAGTTTCCATTAAGATCAAGAGTCATGCATTTTCACTCCATGTAACAAAGAATTGCATGTGTTCTTCTTTTTGTTTAGCTACATGTTGGTTAATTGTACAGTTTAATTTTCTATTATGGTGCAAATGCTTCTTTTACAGTGATCTCCTCTTAGATAAAAGTCAAGTAAAGGGATTGCTGATATTTTGTCTGTCCATCATGGATGAATGAATTTTTATCCCGTAAGTACCTGTTAGTGCTTTACATGATGTACTAAATAGAAAAGGAAATGTTAAAGGAGAAGTTGCTGTCCAAGCATTCTCACACCATTAAAGGAGTCACATACACACCAGCCCAGACTTTAACTACCAGATCCAGAGTCACTTCACAGCTGGAAGCTCCAGAGAGACAGCACGTGCCCCTTTTGACTCCTTGCTCACACACACACTCACTCTGACATGCTTCCTCCTTCTTCAGGCTTGACTGCAGGTTTCCTCCAGCAGAGTCATATGTGTGAGATTCATTAAAGTAATTAATTGAATAGAGAGATACAGCTGCAGGTCAGCTTAAGTTGGATGCCTCCAGAGAGGGAGCCAGAACAAAGTAACCTGTAGGGATTTACACCCTTTTGACTTATGCACCTGCCTCTCACATACTCTTCATGTGCCTTGAATGTATCTCTTGGTCCAGTGGTGGTTTTTATTCTGGCGTCTTCTAACATCTTATTGGATTATTTCTCAAGTGTCCATGCAGAACATTAATTGTTCTTATCTTGTCAAGTTGCAGCTTCTCCTGGTGCCTCTAGTCTCCTTATCTTCTGATTTGTGCTTATGGTGCACCTGCTTGCTGGCAGAGCCTAGGAAACTGAAAAAGATTTATGCCAAGCCAATATAATAATCCAGTGTCTCACAGACTTGAAGGTACACTATGCTCATGACACTGAATTGGTAAAGGCTGTTCATTCCCTTGAAAACAGAAGAGCCCTTGCAGGGAGGTTTTGACAAATTAGAGGGCTGGGCAATCACCAACTGTATTAAGTTTAACAAGGGCAGGTGCCAGATTCTGCACCTGGGGTGGGGCAACCATGGATAGACTGGGGAAAGAGAGGCTGGAGAGCAGCACTTCAGAAAAGAATCTGGGGGTTATTCTGTTTGATGGCAAGTTGAATATGAGTCAGCAGTGTGCCCTGAAAGGCAGCATCACCAGTAGGTCAAGGAAAGTGATTGCCCCACTATACTGTGAGCTGGTGCCTCCTCTCCTTGCATACTGTGTGCAGTTTTGCATCACAACTTAAGAAGGATAAAAAGCTATTGGAGTTCAAATGAGGACTACAAAGATAGTGAAGGGCCTACAGGGGAAGTTATATTAAGAGTGACTGGTTTTACTTAGTTTATTCTACCTAGAGGAGACTACAGAGAAACCGCATCATGGTCTACATCTTCTGTATGAGGAGTAGTGTACAGTCAAGCACCAATCTCTTCTCTCTGGGGACCAGTGATGGGACCTGAAGGAACAGCATGAAGCTGTGTCAGAGGAGGTTTAGGTTGGACACTAACAGATTCTTCACCCAGAGAGTGGCTGAGCACTGGAATAGGCTCCACAGGTAAACAGAACCAAGCCTAGTTCATTGCATAGTGAACATGTGTTTCTCTGTCTAAAGAGTTTCCTACCAGTCATTACAGTGGTTTTCCAGAGAAGGGTGAGGAATTTACTGTAGGTCACAACGCAGGGTTTTGCCTTTCAGTTTAGCAGGTATTTGTTTTTCCAGGCTTTAGATGCAACCTTTGGTCATTTCATGTGTGTGTAATGAAGCTGGCTTTTATGCAATCAGGTCTACTTCTGATTAGTATTTTGTAAATTTCTAAAACTTGTGGTAGATGTTATTTATTTATTTTCACTTTTTCAGAGAGCTATTTGAGCTGGCTATCAAAGGAGTATTATCACAAATTACTTGATCCTAGAATTCACCACTAAGATCATTGAGTCCAACTGTTAACCCAGCACTGCAAAGCTCTCACTAAACCATGTTCCTAAGTGCCACCAGTAAATTTCATTGAAGTTGAGAATTATTTCAGACACCTTGAAACAGAATTTTCCACTTAATAAATTTGCCTGGATGCCCTTCAGTCTATTTAGGACTCTTTAAAATAAGAGACACATGAAATAGATTAAAGACAAATGATTACCAGGCTCTTATTTAGTACAGGAAATTGGGAGCAGCTGCTGTGACTCAGTGAGTCAGCAACAGTTATAGATAACAGATGGTAAGATGAAGACAGTGTAATTTTTTTTAACATGACCGTGGCTGATGGTATGACAGAGTTTTATTATAGCAACTGTGCTGTTTTTCTAATTCATTGATGCACGTAGTATTCTGCATAATCTTCTTCAATGAAGAATGTTGGTGCCATACAGTCATTACTCACTGTGCTGTTATTGAACATGAATTTTGAATGACTTGTGCCATAAAGCTGCTGGATTCTTATATCAATGAGATACAAGTCAGGAACAAGTCAGGAGATACTTGTCAGCCAAAAGTAATGTTCTTCCTGCAATATTAACTCCTGTGGCTTATGTACATTATTTCTGGTAACTAGTTAAGGAATCACATCTGCAGGCTCCTGTACATGGGATGAAGGAACAAGAAGGCATATGAAGCAATACTTTGGATGTGAAAGTGGTTTTAGTTTTTTCTCTACTTCCTGTCCTGTTTAGGCAATGAATACTGGGAATAGTTAGGAGGGATCAATGATTTGGCTCTAGGGAGGAGACAAATTTGTCTTCCACATGAGCTGACTCATGCTAGAATCAGCCTGAGAAGTGGGGAAGCACATTTCCTAGCTCTGCTCTTCAAACAAAATGTATTTGTGTTGCTCTTAACACCTGGCAGTGCAGTTACACAGAAGAGGGGTGTGGGAGCACCAAACCATGCTTCTTTCATGGGGCTGAAGTTATTCCATGGATTTTCTGGGCTGGATTTCAGGATTGGAGGAAAATACCTTGAATGCTCTCCACTTGGTTTACAGAGATGAAAAGTTGTGCTCAGCGTATCTGTATATCACGGATCTTCGCATCTCCATTCTCACATCAGGAATTAAATATTGAACAATACTTTTGTTTTTCAATTGCTCACAAGTGGATGAGAGATCATTCTCCTGGAGATGGAGGGTCTGCCTGTTGCTCAAGACTCTTTGTAGAGCTAAATATGTAGCTGTGTGGCAGCAGCATCACTGTTAGTAGTAGTGACATTAATGTGATCTAGCCAGAGAAAAAATTGATATGTTTTATGATTTTTTTTTTTTTTTAATCTATAGGCTCACTGTTTATGTGAGGCAAAAATAGGAGGAAGGAAACCCATCTTGAAAGAGCAGTTGGTGCAGTGCACACAGGCAGACTGACTGCTCTTCAGATCTTCTGTGAAATATAGCCCCATGGAGATGTGATTTCTTTTGAAAGCACTGATGCCACAGGGGCGTTATAGTGGCAAGGAAATACAGATACTCACTTCATTTTAAGAACTTCATGCATACATCTACTGTAGAAAGTTGGGCTCCTACTACAGTTGCTAAAGTGAAAGCAGACACCTATATTGGGCTGAATTACTTTGTGGAAAAGGTTATTTTTCTCCATGGAACACAGGAAAAACTGAGGAAGAGTAGTCTCCTTATTAGGGGACGTGACTTTCATGACTACTCCTCTACATTTTTGCATCTTGAACAGGACAAATTAACAATTTATGATTTCTGCTATACTGTTAAATGTATATTTGAATGCTTATTTACCTTCTGTTTAACAAGGATGAGGACATTCACAAAAATGTTTAACTTCTCAAGTCTTTATCTCATTCTCCTTTTAATGGAATGATAATTTTCTTCTTATTGTAAGCATGCATATTGGATTGTTTGAAAATATATGGATTTTGCTTTTTGCTTGAGATTTTATTCTCCTCTTTCTTCCCTTTTTTTTTTCCCTAATGTAGTAGAGTGAAAAAGTGGTAAAGAGAAAACCGCACAAATATATTAATTGTCTTTGACCAGTGAGACACTTTCTGCACAAATTTTTGTTTTCAAAAAGGCTTTTCCCCCTTGCTACAGTAATAATAATAAGTGATAAAACGTCTTTGAGTTCTGTTTAATATAGATGGGATAGTCAAAGGGTGACTTCTTGATTAATGAATACCATAGCATTTCCTAACCTTGTATAGTCTTTCTACAATAGTATTTCTAAATATACTCTAATACAATTTTGCATATGTATACCTCAATCATTAGAATGGCTGATGTTTTTAACAGATACCATTCAAAAAGTTACTTCTGTTTTATAGCTATATTGAAATTGTCCTCTCTCAGCTTCTGTGTTAAATTCCAAGTGACTTGTATTATAAAATATTTCAGTATGAGTAGGGCACAGCCAGCCAGTCAAGGGAGGCGATTGTCCTGTTCTGCACTAGTGAGGCCTCAGCTTAGGTACTATGTGCAGTTTTGGGCACCACAATCTATAAAAGACACTAAGCTATTAGTGAGCATCCCAAGGAGAGCCACATGGATGCTTGAAGGGTCTGGAGGTGAAGCCGTATGTGGAGTGGCTGAGGTCACTTGGTTTGTTCAACCTTGAGAAAAGAGAACTGAGGGAAGACCTCATTGTGGTCTTCAGTGTCTTCACGAAGCAAAGTGGAGAGGCAAGTAATCTCTTCACTCTTGTGACCAGTGACACAATTCGAGGAAGCGGAATGAAGCTGAGTTTGGGAAGATTTAGGTTAGATATCAAGAAAAAGTTTTTCCCCCAGAGATGGTGTCTGTACACTGGAACAGGCTCCCCAAGGAGGTGGTCGCAGCATTAAGCCAGTCTGAGTTCAAGAAGCATTTGGATAATGCTCTCAGGCACATGGTGTGATTCTTGGGGTGGCCTGCATAGGGCCAGGAGTTGAACTTGATGATACCAATGGGTCCCTTCCAACTCAGAATATTCTATGATTTTATAACTCTGTTATAACCCATTGACTTATTTGAGCCTAAATACAGTGTAGTGTTTTCCTGGCATCATTGTAACTGATCTTTGAATAGTGATTTTTGTTGATTTCTTGTACATGGCTTCAAGAAACTTGTAGACCCCAGATTTTCACCTGTCTAGCATGTGTGCTAGATCTCATGCTGGGAACTGATCCTCATTGTCAAACCTATTTCTCTTTATCCTAAATCACATTTTTTATTTGCTTTTTTTTTTTTTCCCTTTAGATTGCGATCTTTGGTAAAGCAATTAGAGAGAGGGGAAGCTTCAGCTGTAGACCTAAAGAAGAATTTGGAATATGCCGCAACAGTTCTTGAGTCAGTATACATTGATGAAACTAGGTGAGTTAACTCCAGACATCAGCTTTCTCATATCTCGTACCAATGACACAAAATTGTAACTTACATGTCAGCTGGAAAAGTTGTTTGAGCCAAGATTTATTACTCTCAGAAAATACATTTTTAATCATTGAAATATTGTATTCCATGTAGAGCAGATCTTCACTCCTTCATTTAAAAGCTTTTTAAAATTTTGTGGGGCAATCATAAATGTAATATACATTCTCCTGGAGAAATATTTTCATAATAATTGTGTCCCACTTTTTCTAAAAAGTTTCCAAATTCCTACTAATCTATTTCTTTTGAATAATGTTTAATCTTTTCACTAGTATCACATCTTTGAAATTAAAAAAAAAATAAATTACTACAGGTCATGATAGAGGTAGACTGGTAAGACACCACAGAGGAGTTCCCCTTTCTGTTATATGCTATCTGCCCAGTGGCAAATGCACTTATAGAGTCACCACAGATAACCAGAACAGGAAAGGAGAGTACTGTATGTCACTAACTCAGAAATGGCCATAAATTACCTCTAAAGGGCAGAAAGTTCAGAAATACTGATGAGCTGAGGATGTGAAGTCGGTGAATGATGATGTAACTGTGCTGCAGAAGGCTGATACTTTGTCAGCCTAGTAATGAGTATTACATTAAATTTAAGTATACAAGAGAATAAACAAACTGTTGAAGACTTATACAATTGTGTTTGATTAGGGCTGATGAACCAAGACTTTTAACAGCTGCTTTAGTTAGAATGTATGTGAGTTTATTTTTTGTTAATAATGTTGCAGCGGCCTCTAAGGGAGTCTGTTTTACCCATCTTGTTCCTCGCCCTTCTAGGCGTTTACTGGACACAGAAGATGAACTCAGTGATATTCAGTCTGACTCTGTGCCCTCAGAGGTCCGTGACTGGTTGGCTTCTACCTTCACACGGCAAATGGGGATGATGCTCAAAAGGACGGAGGAGAAGCCCCGGTTCAGGAGTATTGTCCATGCAGTGCAAGCTGGGATATTTGTAGAAAGGTAAACAAGGATGTATTTACTTTGTTCAAGTAACTGCTCAGGTACCACAGATTACCTGTAGTTGTTGGCTGGACTTCGCGAACGAAGATCTTGGGATAAGCCTGCGCAATGGATTTTTTAAGTGAGGCACAGGGTGCGCAGAACTGGCCCCACTCCCTTTATTCCTGAGGTTCATCTTGCCACTGCTGAGCACGCTCGGACGGTGACAGCGAGTTCCTCCAGGATTCGAACCAGCATCCTCAGAGGAGGAGCCGGCTCCACAGGCGGGGGCCTACGCCACTCGGCCAACGCTCGCCGCCTCTACGTACACCTGTAGTATGTGATGGCACAATGACAGGAGGTGGAGGAGAGTACCTTAGGCCAGAAGACCTAAGAGAACTAGTAGATTACTCTATTGAATGAAGAGCACTTTAATATGCTTCTAATGATGTTCCTATGCAGATCTGTTTAACACCTCAAAATCTGGGATTAAGTAACAGATTGCAATCTGAAACAGTTCTGTTTCATCTTTTCTTTGTATAGTACAGATGTAATTGCACAGTTGGTGTAATTTTGACAGAGAATGTGCACTTCTGCGTAGTCCTAGGTCAGGAGAGAGAGAACATTTAGTATTTGATCAGGCCAGACCAAAACCCCCTCGCCTCTGTTTACGTCTGTGGTCCAGTATTTGTTATGAAGAACTGCTAAGAACCAAATCAAAGTTCTTTATCATAGTATTACTGGAAGGCACTATAGATCAAGACTGATATGAAAATCTTATAGCTTAGGGAGCATTTCTAAAAAGCCATTGAGTTATCTCAGTCTTCCCTGTTGCAATTTACATCAGAACCTGTTGCCAAAACTGATTTTACTTTTTGAACCCTTTAAAACATTTACTGATTTCAATTTGCACTCACTTCCAATCTTACCTTTTCTTATCAAGTAATAACTCTGTGCTGACTCTATTGAAGCTAGAAGGATGGCTGGCACATGTGAAACTGTCAGCAGTCTTTAGACAGCCTGAACGACAGCAGCTCCTAGGTCTCTGGGAGAATTTTGTAACAGCAAAATTCAAGTCAGAAATGGAAGAGAAGAACACCCTTCACTGTTCATCAGAATTGCAGTGACAGCCTAACAGCCCTCTGTGCAGGAGGTTGGATGTATCAGACAGTGGGCCACAAGCCACACAGACACACAGAAGCCTTCTTCAGCATGACTATAGCTGATGTTTTTATCTGTGCACCAGTTACTGTACATGGTGTTAAGAGTGGAAGCAAACTGTGATAAGAGTAAACCTGTCATTTCTCCTTGGAATAGGTTTCTCCTAGGTTTGACAGGCTATTTGTGAATTAACCCTCACTTTCTCAACAAGGAAGTAAATGAACTGCAGAGAGCTGGATGTAGTAGGTGGTTTTCCAGCTGATCTGAATCACTGTGGCCCAAAGCAGATGTAATGTGGCACCAGAGGAGGATTGTGGCTCTCCTAAACTAAGGGAAAGGGACTTGGCCTGAACTGTCACTTGTTAGAAAAATCTCAGTTTAAGACATTTTAGAGCACGGTTGTTAAATCAGCAAAGCAAAAGGTTTATTGGCCAAAACTGCATGCATGCAGGGCACCTTCGCCACAGTGTGACCACTGGGAAGGACGCCCCGAGTAGGGGAGGGGTTGTTACATTTATACCTTCGCGCCACGACCCCCCCCTTCCCTCCCTGGGGGTCAGCCCCCTTCTGTATCCATCAAGATGCTCTCCACAGCAGGTTGGATGTGGCTGGATCCTCTTCCCTCGGGCAGTTTCTCGCTTGCTGGAGCAGCCGGTCATCCCTGTCCCCGGCCGCAAACCCTGGCAACAGCGCCCCCCGCAGGGGCTGTTGTCTTACAGTCTTCTCGTCTATTCCGCCTCGCCTGTCCCTGGGGAAAAACCCTTCCAGAAAATTAAACCATTAACACAAAATCCCCTTAACAATTAATACATAACTTCATCATTAACTTTAATAACCTGTCACAACGAACCCCACACCCATTTCTCACAATTTAAGAGAAGGCTAGGGAGCTTCTGACTGGGGGAATGAATGGATAAGAAATTCTGTAATTACAAGGAATGAGTGAATATAATTCTTCAAAGGGGGATTTTTTTTTCAGATCTGAGTACAGAACATGACAACGAAAAATAGAAGTGAAGGAAGACTCTGCACAGGATCATTTCAGATGGGAGAAGAGAGCTTTCCATCATCTCCTTTTAGTCCTATGACTCTTAAGCACAAAAAAGTGAAAAGGCATTTTAGCTATGACATTGCTTCTGCATTCACTAAGTCTGTTAAACACACTGTACCCTGAAAACAAGTTTAAAATCTAGAACATATTTTATAATGTTTAAAATATACTTTATAATCAAATTTAAAATCTGCTACATACATGCTTTCTATGGTAGGATTATAGATGTTGATTTTTGCCTTGTTCTTTCTCTCTCACTCCCTTGAAACACACACATAGGGCAAACACCCAAGACATTTTATACTAATCTTGAAAACATGCAGACAAAAGTAACAGCTGTACCAAACTGGAGTTGATTCATTCTGAAGTCCATTCAGAATTAGCTTGTGTGTGGGCCAGCAATGACCTAGGGAACGGAAAGATAAGTACAACTATGTGCAGTGGAAAATGGGGAACATCTTGTTATTTGAATGTAGCCTTTCCCTCTGATGAAGACCTGGTATTGGCAAATTCTTTGTCATGTCCTGCTGGATAAAGCTATGAGATAATGGGGAGTGTATACTCTCAAATTAGGCTATACAATAAGAATAGTATAGAGAACATTGTGCAAGTTGGTAGGCAAAAAAACTCAAATTGCAGTTAGGGTTTCCTGGGAGAAACATTGTCTTCTGTAATGATCTATTGCTTTATGATTTTTGTTGATTGTTTGTTTTATTGAATTCTATTTATGTGTTTTCTTATCTATTTTATCTTGGTAGAATGTACAGACGGACTTCAAATATGGTTGGCTTGAGCTACCCACCAGCTGTAATTGGAGTGCTGAAGGTAATCCTGAGAAAAAGGCATTGAAAGGGGTCTGTACAAAGCATCAAGATACTACTGTGATATTTGACTTGATAAGGGAGCCTTAGTACTTGGCCTTTCCTTCTTTCTGATATTTAGTTTAGCTCACATACATTAATCCTTTAACAGGACTAGGGGAATATCCTTTCCATAAAGGAAAGAATAGAATTCAAGGCTGTGGCCATTTTCAGGTTTTGAAGGTTACAACTCTGTTCTAGGTTACAATGATTAAACCAAGGACTTAGGAATCAATCACAACATCCCACAGGAAAGAAAGAAAACAGAGATGGAGAGAGGTGGAAAAGAAAAAGGATCAGTTGCTGTGAGAGAAGGGAATTTCTCACATTGTTCAGCTTCAGGTCTTCAGTCACTTTACGAATATTGACCCTTTTATGACTTTTGAGGTTTCAGAGGAAAAATGATTAGTCAGAAGTAGTCTTAAAAAATCCCAAAGGTTCAATACATGGGACAATTACAAAATTCTTGATGTAGGCAGGAATTATCAAGACTACAAACAGAAGTTAGCGAGCAACTGCCTACACAGCTTTGCAGATTACATGTTGCATGTGGTTCAACCATGCCATACAATGGTGAAAAAAGGTTATACATTGCAGCGATAGAGTAAAGCTCACAAAGACATCTTATTGCATTAATCCACTCTGGAAAGACTTACAGTTAGGGTACCAAATCCTTTTCATTTTAGATAGTAGAACTCATCAAAAGATGTGGCGGTATTGCTAAAGGTCTCTGAGTGCAAGAGGAATGATCAAACTTGTGTTTCTTATACAGCATCACAGTGTCCATCCACACCTTTCTCCAACTGCAGGTTGTCAGGTGTTAGCTTCACTCCTGCAAATGGGATCTAAATTCTTTGTTCTTTTGCGACTACAGGCCAACCAGCTTTTGAGGGAACATCTATAAAGGTTCCTCTTCTCCTGAGTTCCTCAGCAATAACAAGACAGTTAAAACCCATCAGCTACTCTCATTTGACTTAAACCTTACAGAATCACTCTCTTTTTAATATGTTTTCGAATTACTAAGTCCTACAGAGAATTGATTGTGCTAGAGTAAGTTAAAACAAATCAATTAAAAAAAAAGAGGGTATTGACTAGTTTTTCTCAGGGTGAAATAACACTCACTTGGCCACTGTGCACTCTACTTTTTCCAAAACTGTTTTGAGAACATATTTTTGCCTGGATGGCTTTGAGTTTGGTAGTGGATGTGGTTGAAATGGGAGTTACTTTCTTTGAAGAAATCAAAACAGGGTCTCCAGGGAAGTGGTCACAGCAGCAAACCTGGACATTTGGACAATGCTGTCATGCACATAGTGTGACTTTTGGAGTTATCCTGTGCAGGATTAAGAGTAAGACTTGATGATCCTTGTGGGTTCCAACTCAGTGTATTCTGTGATTCTGTGAAGTCTTCTGTCTTAAAAATTTCATCTTAAATTTCTCAGTCCCATCTCCTCCATTGAAAATGGTATATTTTGTTGCTTGTTTTGGTCCAGTAAGGTCTAGTAAAAAAACCTGACAACTACCTTAGTGTTTAATGTGCTCTGTAAAATGACCTGGTGATTTAATAAGCATGCAAAAGGGTGCAGGAGTGTACTACACACATCTCTTCAGCTATTCTGGATTGCCATAATCAACATTCCACTCAGAGTCATATTAATAAGTAGAAGCATTGAAATGACTTGAAGTCAAAACAAGCTTATTTTTGAACCGCATGCTTTCATTTTTGCTGCTGTGACCAACAGGACATCTGCACTGAGTAACCCAAAGCTATGCAATCACAGCTTTGTGGCAAACTGATGTTGGTTTTAATAAAACAATGAAATAGTACTTTGTTGATTTATAAAACAAGACTTCAATATTAACAAGAGACAGAAAGCCAGGAAACTGAGTGTTTTGAAAGAATTAGAGTTTGTTTTCATCTCTGGGTTCCCTGAAGCAGTGGGTCAGTGGCCAAGTAATGACACAGGACTAAGTAGTGTTGTGTCTTGGATCTATTTTCTGTTACACCACAGTTACCATATGTGGCATAAGAGCAGCTTTTGACACTTCTGCTAAGGCTACAGGGCCAATGACCTAGCATGTACAGAACAGAAAGTATCCCTTGCTTCTCCTGCTCTCCTTAGGGAGAAAAAAAAATTTTTCTCCTCTGTCACAAGTCATCTGGGAAGTTCTACGTCCCTTTAGATCTTTCCCCAATAAAGGGATCACTTCTGTATTAATTTTTTTTTAAAGTCATAAAATTCATGAAGTTTCATAGTGTAACTGGTGTTGCTGTAAGCCTCTAAGCCATCTGTTACACTTTCATGCTAGATTTCCCCTCCCCTAGTGATTCAGAGCAAAATGCTTCTGTCATTATTGTCAGTAGCAAAACTTGACTTGAAAAGAGCGAGGATTTCTTCCTCAGTAAAATCTAAATGCCTCTCCTGTGAAATTTATCATTTATGTGATTAACCATTATTTCATGTAGAAGAACAGTTCATATGTACTAGTCTGCAATTTCACAATTTAGTAAATTTTTGTCTTCGACAAGATCACATTTACCATTGGAAAAATACAATAAAGAGACAAAACCCTTTTATTTCTAGAAGGTAAGACTGCCTTACAGTGAATTTACTTTCAGCGTAGTTGACACATTGTTTTCAATGCCTTATGACCCAGAAGTAAATTACAGTATATATGCAAGTTTTAAATGAATTTGCTTCAAAGACAGAAAACATTTTAAACAGTTTAAATTGTCCAAGTGGATGGGCATTGTTTTTCTTGCTCATCTTCTAAGCTTGTTCAAGGAAACTTTTTCCTGTCTTTGTTGGTTTTATTCTCCAATGCCTAATTAAAGTGTTGAAAACCTGTAATTTATGATTGCTTTTCTGTGACTTGGGCCACAAATCATCTCTGGAGAAGCTTGACCCTGCATTCAATCTCTCAGCTCCACACAATTTGTAATATCAACTGCTCAGCAAGCAAGTAATTTATTGGGATAGACAAAAGAAGAGCTGAATATTGAGCATCCTTGACGGTCACTCACTAATTAGCCCCCCTGTGGATTGTAGTGCCACAAGAGGTATACTCAGCTCTGTACAATCCACACTATGCAGGTAGGAAGGTTGTCAGGATCACCTTATGCTGGAAAGAGTGGTAACAAAATATGTTGGTCTCATTCAGAACAGAAGTCCAGTAGCTATGTTGACATACAGTGGACCAACCTCAAGGTGGATAAAATGTCTTTTGCATTTGACTTGAAGTCAAGTCTCTACCTGGAACATGGCAACAAACAACAAAGGTGCATTGAGCTTTAAGAGCTCAGTAGATAACTGTAATTTAACATTTTTAGTATTCCTTAAAAAGATGGAAGATTTTTAGATGAATCTAGCCCTTAGCCGTACTCAACATTATGTCTAGCCAACCCCCATTTCTTGCCACAAGGAAATGGGATGTAACCTGCAACAGAGGTTGAAAATGGAAGGAGACATCAATGTACAGATGTCAGTCTTTGATATGTGGTTTATGAAGAGTCATTTGGATAAATCTCTGTGGGAAGTACATCAAACTTATCAGCAGGTAAGAAAGACTGAGGGCTGGACTTGTGCCAGATGCAGCTACTTGGCTAATCTGTGTATCATTCTCCTAGCTATAACTACCATCACAGTAAGTGATAAAAATGACCTCAGGTGCCTGTTTTTTTTGCTAAAGAAAAAAAACACAAAAAACAACAAAACACCCCACCTTATTCTGTTTTAAGCATTAGTGAAGTATTTGAGTGCTTTGCTCACAAAACAGAGTTATAAGAACCCTATATAGACAGCAAAATCCAAAGGCTTCAATGTATATATATATTTATTTTTTTTTAATTCATTATGCCTCTTTTCTTCAAAGTTTTGGGATTTTTTCATAGACATAGCATGTGGGTAGAGGATAGAGAGAGGTAATAGAGCCATCTCAATGCTTCAGGTTGTAACAAAGTACACCAGGATTTTTATCTGTTAGGGTTCATCCTTTGGTGATTAAACTCTGGTGTAAAGAATTGCCATGTTTAGAACAAGCAAACAGCATACATGTTCTTAATGGAAGCTTCTTAAATGCAAGCCTTACAAGACTGATGAGTATACCGATACTATGAGTATCTTGATGATTCTGCATTGGTTAAATGGAAGTGATAAATTTACTTATAAAGAAACTATACACTGACATCACTGCTCTAAATCTCAGTTTGTAGATTGTAAGAAAAAGTGAGAGAAATTGAACTATCATTGTAAAAGGGATGGCCATATTAACTGTCTTTTCTACACACTCTTGCAGAATGTAGACAATTGGTCCTTTGATGTATTTGCACTAAATGATGCCAGTGGGGATCATGCACTGAAATTCATTTTCTATGAACTTCTCACACGCTATGATCTGATCAACCGTTTCAAGGTCAGTGGTTAGAAGACGGTCATCTTCTTCCATCCTGGATTTTGTTCAACTTCCTTCTCATCCTGCTTTGTTCCATTCAAAATGCAGTTTTAGTGATCTTTGAAGATTTTGTGAACACTGCACTTTCCTCAAAAAGCTCAGATGTGATTTAAGTAGTACTTTCAATTACAATGGGGCACTGTGAAGTAGGTGGGGTTCCAAACAGGCTTCCCCATGAAGTACAAGGGAAATACTGCATTTGATCCTCTGAGAATGATGGTGTAGTTTTCCTGAGCTTCAAAGGACTCTCAAGTATGCAGGCACAAAAAGAGAACAAGAATGCAAATTCGAATTCATTACAATTAGTTAGGCCAGCAAGTGATTCTGCTCCCTACTCTGCTGTCATGAGACCCCACCTGGAGTACTGCATCCAGGTTTGGAGTTCTCAGCACAGAAAAGATGTGGAGCTGCTGTTGGAGCTGCTCCAGAGGAAGGCCACAAAAATTATCAGAGGACTGAAGCACCTTTCCTGTGAGGAAAGGCTGTGAGAGTTGGAGTTGTTCAGCTGAAGAAGTGAAGGTTCTGGTGAATGCTCATTGCAACCTTCTAGTATTTGAAGGAGACATGTAAGAAAGATGAAGAAAATGTTTTTAGCAGGGCCTGTTGCAACAAGAAAAGGGGTAGCGATTTTAAACTAAGAGGGTAGATTTAGACTAGATATAAGGAAGACTTCTTTTTCTTATTGTGAGAGTAGTGAAACACTGGAACTGGTTGCCGAAAGAGGTGGTAGATTCCCCATCCCTGGGAGCATTCAAGGTCACATTGGACTCTGAGAAACCAGGTTGAAGATGTCCCTGCTCATTGAAGGGATAGGTAGACTAGGTGACCTTTAAAAGTCGCCTCCAACCCAAACTATTCCATATTTTTGTAATTGTTACACAGGTTTGTAGACACAAATATTATGTATGTTTTCCTACAACTTCAAACAGACTTAAATTTCGATGGCCAGAAACATTGCCATCCAGATCTTGACCATTCCCCTCATACAGATACTCTGTTGTCCCTTTGCCTATTGATATTTCAACTCCCCAGGGGTCCCCCTCATTTTGGCTGGAAAGAGTTCACAGATTTCTGGGTCCTATACTTCTTCAGGAACTGCCCATGTCTGATGAGACATCTTTGGTGTCTGGTTAGAACTGCATCCTTTGCTTATATGTACCCAAGAGGACAACAGCAGCTGTCCTCTATGGAAACATTAGCATTTAAGATATTTGCCATCTGAACAGATGAAACTGGAGAACCCATGTTGCCAGCTGCATGCATTGCAGCGGCATAGTCTCCTCTCCAGAAACTCCCTCAGTTTCATCAGTTTGGGTGTCTGCAGTTACTCTTGGAGTCAGAAAATCACCGCAATTCCATAGGATGGGCAGGCTGGATTTTCCTCTGAAAACATAGAGGTCTGATAAATGATACTTATCTTAGCGGAGTATCTCAGACTTACTATATGATACGGTTCATTAGAAAATCTTGAACATGAATAGCAAAGCAGAGATGTATTCCAGTAGGCTGTGAAGGTAACAGATGGTTACCTGTAGCCTATTTAGAAATATTTCTCTAGGGACAATCAATACAGTGATTGTTGTTATTGTTACTTTACATAATCTTCCAGACAACATTTCATAGTATACTTATTTCTGTGTTCTTATGTGTGGGAATGATTCACCTATAATCTAATTATGGATGGAAAAACTACTTTGAGAATGCACTCTCTCTTGAGTGCTTGTTTCAGATGTTTTAGTTTAGATGGTTTATTTGTCAAGTAAACCTGCTCTTTGGAAACCTCCTATCAAAATACTCCCCTCTAAATGCCAGCCATTAAAGCTGTTTTGTTGTTGTTGGGTTTTTTTGTTTGTTTGTTTGTTTCCTTTTTGTTGTTGTTGTTGTTTTTCGTTGGTTGTTTTCTTTTTTTCCCAAATTTTGTGCTTCTTTACTTAGATTCCCATTTCTGCTCTGGTGTCCTTTGTGGAAGCTCTGGAGGTTGGCTACAGCAAACACAGAAATCCTTATCACAACCTAATGCATGCTGCAGATGTAACACAGACAGTCCATTACCTCCTTTTCAAGACAGGCATAGTGGTAAGTAAAGGATTTGGCATCCTGAATATATAGTTAGACTACAGCAATTTTTGCCTAATAATGGGATTGTAATTATCCACAGTAGACCCTGTTTGCACTGTAGACAAACTTCATTTGATATGGCTGGGCTAATAGAAGCAGTGACTTTGGATTATTTAGAAATAGAAGGTAGGTGAAGTTGTTGATAACCCTTTTAACAGTGATCTAAAGAGGATGAATGAGAAACCTAAGCTCAGTTTTTCACTCTACCACGTATTTCCTGTGTGAATCTGCCAACACATATTTGTTGGAATTAATTTGACCTGATGTGAAGGATCTAAGTCTGTCTTCTTTACTTGAGGGAGGCAGTACATCCAAAGGATAATTCATTCCACTTATCTAAGAGCGTCATCTGGAAATGCTGATCTCCATCCACTTCTCTACACCAAAACCATCTGAACTGGCTTACGTAGAAGCCTACAGACAGCTGAAATCTGATAAATGTCAGGAATGGATAGAGGGCTTAAAAAAAATACTCAGTGCATAGTATGTTCCCACAGTAGTTTTCAAGACAAACAACAAAAATTCATTTGAATATGGACTAGAGAAACTGAAGAAGGATAGATTCCAGAGTGATGGTCAACCATTGCAGTTTGGATTTAGTTGGAGGCCCAGAAAGTTCCTGTCCCACAGAGCTTAAAAGTATACAGGATACATATTGATTTCATTCTCTTCTTCTCTGTCCTGGTTACTGCTGCAGCCAGAAAGAGGAATGAAATTACTTATAGTCTGATCCTGCGGAGCAGATCTGTTCCACATATTATTTACTTCACTTTTTCCAGTCATCCTATTTGCCTGTGACCTTGCATTGTCAGAAGTGTAGAGGCAAAGGTAGCAGTGAAAGGGAGGTTCATCTGTTCAATGTCTTGCAGTTATCTCGTTGCACCATTCCCATTCAATGATTGCTGTTTGTGACTGGTGCTTGAATATATGTAGTTCTGTTCTATTGTGTTTCCTTTCACTGACGTCCTTACACTAATTCATGTGCAGTTCCAGGGGCAAGGAGTCTTTGCAGTTCAGAGCAGACAAGTTGTTGTAAATGACCACCCGGAATGACCAAGTCACTCAGCAAAAAGGGTAGTTTTAATTGTATAGGTAATGAAATTCACAGAGTAAAACAGCGCTGGGTGCCCCGCACAGTCACGGCTCTGTCAGTAGCACACCGTTAGAGCTCGCAGGCTCTGCTTATATACAGTCAAAACATATATATTCTTTATTTCTGGTTAAATGATTGTCTTTTAAATCCTCTCATCTGACTCCGCGTGGTGCTTCTTGGTAATTGTGGATCAGGAAGGATTGCGATATTCTGAGCTTAAATTTTTACTAGAGACTCTGTTGCTCAAGTTCTATCTCTCTCGCCTGGGGCTACTCCTTCCTTATCTTAATTGCATCTGTCTCGCTATTGTGTTGAGGTACCTGGCTTAATCTTTGTTTACATTGTATCTATCTTGTATCAAAGAATGCTTAGTCATTAACTTTCTTCGTTTAACCCCTTTTTACAAGTTAAGCTAAGTTCATGTCTTGCTTATAGTTGCTCTGTTGCTAAATCTTTACCGGCATTGCCCACATGTATAATATTCAGTGCTTTTGGAATCCCATTGAATGATTTGGCAAGCCATGCAGTATACTTCGTTATATTTTTGACACGAATTAAGCCTATATTTCTCACAAAGTGAACTCAAGTCAGCAGACGTTGAAACCCTTTCTGCAGCTCAGGGTTTCTTGAACACCTAGCTGTTATAAAATCTGTAACTGGGAACTTAAGAAAAAAGGGATGAGGAAAAATCATGGTTACACATGACTCAGCCTAACCAAATTCCAACACTCTTTCTCATGCCACGAGTACATGATGACCTATTAAAAATTACTGTAACAATTGTCTGTCAACATCAGTTGTGGAGATACTGTGTCTCCCACCGTATGTCGATGATGCTTTTTTCTGTGCAGTTCAGTTAGAAACCTGAAGAAATGCTGCCACCAGTGTGCAGTGTGTGATAGACCATAGTACAGAGAGGTACAAGCCAGTAAAGTGTAGTGCAGCTCTTGCTTTGTGGCACAAGCCGGCCTCGGTGCTGCAGAAACCGCGCAGAGGTTTCCCGAATACCTGCTGGCAGTGAGCTCCACCAGGGAAGTGAACCAGAAGCCGGAAACGGCATCTCCCTTTTGTTCTTTCCAGTTGTCGTACCAACTCGTGCGGGTTCTCCCTCGGAAGGTCTTTCTGGACCTGCCGGCGGCACCGGGGCAAACCCCCTTCTGCAGCGCCGCTTCTCTGGGTAACGATGGGCTCGGAGTCGGGAGGGGGCGGTGGAGTCGGGGAGGGCGCTCCCCCAAACTTCATGGTGGAATAGAAAAGGAATTCAGCAAAAAGGTTTAAGCCACAACAGATACGAGCAATCTCAAAGTTCATAGATTAATGTAGTTTGAAAATGAGTTCTAGAGGTCATCAGTCCTGGTGTCCTGCTCTCACTAGGGCTAACTTCCGACAGTATGTTCACAGATGATAAAGAAAGGTAAGGATGCATTTTCCTCTTTACAGGATTTGTACATATCAGTATTTATCATTACTGTATATACATAGTAGCTTAGTTCATAATTTCTGCAATATTTATTCAAGGACCTTGAACATGCTGGAATATAAAGCTTGAGACAGTATATTATTGCCATTGGTTTAGTTTTTCATCAATGGGATGAAGAGGACAACCTGCAGAAAAATTCTATACAAAAATAGAAAAGTTTTCTTGTTATTTTGTTCCTCAGCATGATGCCTTGTAGATAATTTGTTGTACTTTACTGCATGAACTAGAAAATTTTTGGCTCTCATAAAGTTGAAACATGATTTGGAATTACTCTGATGTTTATCTCGTAGAGGATTGGTATACAAGCATGATGTGCAGAAACAGTTTCCAAGAGCTGACACACACTTTGCTCATTTCATTTTTTTCCCCTTGTTTAACTTTGTCGTTCAGCTGTGATTATTACTTTTTTCGGTGTTATTTTCTGATTAATCCTTATAATTATTGGGAAGTACCACATGATTTCTTTTTGAACCTAGACAATTATGTGCAAATTGTAAAGTTTGAGAGTTCTTTCTCTAGTACTGACAAGAATTACAGGAGAGTATTTCCTGCAGCAGACCTGTAAACTGTAAGACTTGTCACATCTGTTTGTGACCTGCCCTACTACCTAATCCTTCCTATTTATTGTATGTTTTTGAAAGACAATCATGCTTCATTACCCCTTTTTTGTTTCCACTCTGGAAGTTAACACTTGTTCTTTCATGACTTTTCCCCGACTATTCCCCACCTTCTACCATCACAGGAATTTTGATGTTTTTATTCTGGATTGGTATTATCAGCCCTTTAGAAATCAAAAACATTCACATTTCCTTGCTCTTTTCACTTGTGACAGTGTCCTGCTGTTCTTGATGGCTTTGTTCTTGAAAAACTAGCTCATTGTACTCAAAATCCATCACAGAATATGAAAGCTAAAGTCAGCACTTTGATGGAAATTGTGTCCATTCTCTGTCGGCTCTTTGCCATCTTGTTTGCTTTTCCTTGCAAGGCTGTGGCAGGGAAAGAGGGACTAAAAGTTTCCAATTACTTATGTGCTGTTTCCCTCCTGTTTCTCACAAGCCTCATTCCACATTGTGCTACTTACACTGATTTATTTATTACCAACCGTTCCCAACTCTAATTCCAGCTGTATTCTGAGTGGCCTTCTTCAAATGCTGTTATGATACTTAATACCTATCCTCAAACCTATTACATCCTATTTGAAAACCTACATTACCCGAATTTTTTCAGCAAGTGATGCTTTGATAAGCTTTGCAGGTTAGCACTTTTCCAGCATGTGTCTTAAGAGGCATGGTAGGAGGCCTCAAACACAGATGTCATTGCCCTAGTGATGTTCTGAGGCTTGGGTCACGAGGTCCTGTTGCTGTGGAACTCGTCAGATGACATCCAGAAGGTCTGATGTGGATGCATTAGACTAGCTGAATGTGTCTGAATGGTCTGCCTGTTCCTGAGCACTTGTGCCTGTTTTTTTCCCCATAATTTGCAATCTCTCCTATTGGGAAATGGCAGACCATAGGTAGGAATAAAAGTCTAGCTCTAGATATGTAGCCTGGAAACCTTCATTCCATTTTTTCCCCATTGCAGTTGCCAGAAGTTGTTGCTTAGAAGTTGAAATAATGTTCTTTACCAGCTGTAAATCATTCTTTATTCACAAGTCACACCTGGAAACAAAATTTCTCTCCATCATCAGTGCTGTCCATTCAAGCCCTGGACAATTGTATAGAAATGAGAAAACTGTAGTTTCTGTTTCTGCTCATGTCTTGAACTCTCCATCCTCTCTCACTAAAAAAAAAATTAAATAAATAAATCAAGAACGATCTTGATTATGGTCATTGACATTGTGGAAAATATCTCTGGCCTGTATTTTCAAACTATATTTTTAGTATAAGGGCATCTTTAATACTGTGACTTGCTTCATTCTTCACTGGTCATGCAGAGATGACTATGAAAGGCAGGGGAACAGCTAGACAGATTTCTGTGTGCAGAGCCCCACAGTTATCTGTGCTTTCCCTGCATGTGCTTAACAGACCAATGGTGGTCCCTGAGCTATAGTAGATGTCTAGAATAGATTTTTGAAACCATACTGCCTTTACTGGGTCTTGAATTAAAAGGCAACTCATATGTGAATGTCTGTAAAAACGTTTGCAGATTAACAGTGGGTACTTGCAGAACTATTTGGCAATCACTGTGGTAAAAGTTTTCTCTAAATGCAATATGTTTAAGCATTTCGTACAAAATTTTACATTATCCACAGTATCTAAAGCCTTTGCCTCCGGTGTGCTCGATGTTAACAACATTCCTTGAGTGCTACTCCTTGTGTGTCTGGAAAACCAGACAATAAAGTGATTGACTGACACAGAGAAAAATTCTTAAACCCATCTGAATGATTTATAAGTTTGAGGCAAAAGTGACTTAAGCATTGAAGAGTAAGGATTTGGCTAGGAAATTTGGAAAAAAACCCCAAAATTCAGGGCTTTCTCAAATGTTTCTAACAATGATAAATACCAAGATGTACATTTTTTGAGGTTATCTTCCTTGTTCTCCTCAAGCTTCAGTGATTGACAGAGACATTTAGTTACTGGAAATTAGGGACATTCTTCTGTATATGAGGCTCTGCTACTCCGGTCAAATGAACTGAAAATGCATACCCTGGTGGTATGTGTTTACCTGCACATGTATCATCAAGTTCCCTTTGAAGAGCCTTAATTTTCTTGAGATTTTCATGTCTCTCTTCTTCAAACATTGCCCTTTCAGAAGGGCATGTGTTTCCACTTGCTCTGTCTTAAACCTTATTAGCTCCTGAAACCATTTTGCTGAATTTTTTCAGTTTATTTAGACCAAGGTCCAGAAAACACACTGGTTTGGCTTTTGTGTATCAACTGGAGAAGTTTGCTTTAAAACAGCTGGCAGGCTGTGGTGGGAAAGGCAATAATGTGCAACATTGACTCTCAGTAAGGGATAAGTTGCCTTAAAAAACAAAAACCTGAGAGAATGAGAGCTTATCTGATTGTTTTGTAATTTCTTTTTAGCACTGGCTGACAGAGTTGGAGATCTTCGCTATGATCTTTGCAGCTGCCATACATGACTATGAACACACTGGAACCACCAACAACTTTCACATCCAGACACGGTGAGGCTACTGTAAATCATGGTGAAGGGTTGAGACATGGAGGGGGAAACCTGTGCAGAATAACAACACACCTAGAAAAGTTCAGGAACTTCTGATTTTAAGTGATACAGGAGGAAAGTTCACTTCCTTAGGTTGCATTCAGTTTTCTCTTGTTCAACAATTTATAATGGAATGCATGTATTTTAGCTTCCCGAGCATTGTTTCATATTAATAATCAGGAAAAAGAAAGGTCCAAAAATATTTCTGTGTAAAGTTGCCAAAGAAAAATTGCTGTACAAAGTAATGTATGTTAATGAAGGCATAGTTTTGAAGGTACTGTAATTTGACATCTTTTTTTCTCCTCGTTGAATTTGAAGAATTAAATGTTAACTGCATAGATCAGGCATTCAACAATATTTGTTCTATTTGTCAGTGAACACCAACACTACACATACTATTTTCACTTGAGAGGGAAACCACACTTGCAACAACAGCTTATCTTTACCATTACCTAATCAGGGAAATATTTTTAAAAGCTTTGTAAATTGCTAGACAGTAATTAACTGATCACAAACCAGACTGGACCAGTGTATTTTAGAAGGCTTTTTGTTGGTGGAACAAAGAGGAGAAGATGAAGGTGGCAGCAAAATTCAGAAGTATGCAAAGACTGTGAAGTCTCTAGTTGCAGTGAGAACTGAGCATCTAATATCTGTGTATTATTTTGACAATAGGAGTGTACTGGTAGCAATGACAAAATATATAGATGTCATTGAATGACTGTGCACACTTGGACATTTCTAAGATGTGTTGTATCTTACCCTAGATTAGATGTCTGTAGTGTGTTAGCTGAATCACACTGTTCATCAACAGTAGTTGCTAGGATAAAACACATTTATGTGCGAGAAAGTTTGGGAATGTAGAAAGAAGTTTCTGTCTCTATTTGGGGCCAAACTACCCTCCACTTGTTACAGCTTCATGCATGCAAGAATTAGGGATCTCCTGTATTTTTCAAATACTAGAAAAAGATTCAAAGAAGCACAGTTGTAATTTAATTTCTGTAACACTGTACATCAGAGGGTGTAAGGTGTCAGGAGATAAAAATATCCATTGCTCTCTGGGAAGCAGATCTGAGTAAGGACTGTAACAAATCATACTCACCCTCTGTTGCCATTAACTTCTTCATCTTCAGACAAGTTTACTTATTCATCACTCACAGATCTATGCCTTGGGGCTTAAAATAAGACATGAAGTACCTTTTGTCTCACTCTGTCCTACTGGCAATTGCCCCTTCGAACAGCACAGTCTAGCACACGTCAGAATGCAGTTTGGTTATATCTCACAACCAGTTTGCTGTTCTGGAAACAATACGTAGTCACATCTTGCAATTGCTTATTTGAGTACAGTTAGGTTTTAATATCAGAGCAATATACGTAAGAACTGGAAAAAAGCCTCATGGTTCAAATTCATATTTACCTATCTCACAGC
Source organism: Formicarius rufipectus (assembly GCA_013399695.1). Classification (NCBI taxonomy): domain Eukaryota; kingdom Metazoa; phylum Chordata; class Aves; order Passeriformes; family Formicariidae; genus Formicarius; species Formicarius rufipectus. The sequence goes on along the minus strand of VXAU01002197.1, from coordinate 88,939 downwards.
TTTCAGCACTTATTTTCAGCTATGTAGCAATGCAACTAAGTGAGTCAACTGGTGAAATAGATTTTTAGTGAGTTTTGATCTTTAGATTTCTTTTACTGTATAATAGCAATTAACAAAATAATAGAAATGCTTTTAAAATGCTTGTATCTGTTCTATAGACTTAATTGCTGTCGTTGATCAAAGGAAAATTTCTGAATGTGATACTGTTTAGACAGGGAAGGAACAACCTTTCCTATGTTTTATTTTAAATGCTAGGTCAGACTCAGCCATTCTATATAATGACCGGTCTGTGCTTGAAAATCACCATGTTAGTGCGGCATATCGTCTTTTGCAAGATGATGAAGAGATGAATATTTTATCTAATCTCTCAAAGGATGATTGGAGGTAAAAATAAACATGGTAGCTGCCTAGAAATATTGCGACATCACCATACACTGTTACTACCTTTTTTGAGTAGCAATATGTATTATTGTATATTACATATTAATATTTCTATGCTGCAGGATAAAGAACTTTGAAAGGTGTTTGACTTCTTCTTTATTCCTGCTTTCAGTTTTCACCTCTGGCACTGAGACTAGACTTTGTGATGATGCATTAAAATACACAAATTGACTCCCATCTAAATTCTGACTATCACAGAGACACTCTTTGTACACATCCATTTGTAACTGAGTGTAGAGCTAGCCTGCTGTTTATTCATCCTAAAGCATAAACATAACCTGTATCTACTTAGATACTTCCTGCCTTGAAATTATAAATGGGACTTAAAGCCTAAAATAATTTAGTCCTCTGGGCATATATCAGTCTACTGTATATGCTAAGGTGATGTAAGAAGCTGTAATTTAAAATAAGCTTCCAGAAATATATGATTTATGTACCAAAATCAGCCCATGATGTCCTTTCTAATACCAGACAATTCAAACTGATAACAGTTTTCTGTTTTTAGGGGGTTTTTTGACCTTCAAGGTATGGTGCTTTAAAAATAGCCCAGTGTACTAGACAGAAAGAATCCAGCTCTGTGGTCTTTTTCATGGAGAGGGAAGCAACTTGTAGGACCCTATGTAACACATAGTACCTTCTGCATATACTTAAATGTGACAGAGTGCTGAGTAATTATTTCATCTTATTTTAATATAAATGTGGGGAAATGAGCCCTTCTCTGGGGCCTGACTTCTAGTAAGATGATCAGTGAAGGCTCTGCTTGCCAATATGTTTAGCCTGAAATTCCTTTATATTGAAGCTTGTGGGCAGTGATGTGGTCCTACAGCTAAACACAAAGAATAACACTCGGGAACTTAGATGGCTGATTTCAGTCAATGTGAGTGTTATGAAGGAGTGGCCTGAAAATTCTATCCCCCTATATGGAGAATAGTCTCATGGTGGGCAGCAAGAAGAAGCAGAGAAAAAAAAATGTGTGCACTGAGATATTAAAAAATCTCTTTTCACTACAGTTGGCAATACCTTGTCAAGTATCAGCAAATTACTTCTTCCTTTTATGTTGGCAGGGAAACATAAGGAACTAACATCAGCCTTGGAGCCACTGTCTACAATGAACAGCCACTATTTACAATGGAGCAGCTAATTGAGTATGCTTCATTGCATAGATACTGACTTTAGGGAAATGGTCTGCTTTCAGGATTTAAGCTCTTTTTGATTGAATCAGAACCAGGTTCAGATGTTTCTCATTGATTCTGTAGTGCCGCCATGTGAGTTCTGTTGATACAATGTGCTTCAACCCAAAGTTTCAAACATTAACCCACCTCTAAGAAATACTGTAACTGCCTGAGCAAAAATATTGAGTTGTTTGGATTGCTTATTTGTTCTCTCTCAAGTAGGACTTTTTTATTTTATGACTGCTAATGAAGCAGCAGCTGCAGAATGAAGACCATTGTCTGGAAGGGCTCTAATTCAAAAACGTGATTTTTCCATTATGGCACTCAAAAACAGGACATTCAGTATTGAAGAATGCTTTGGAAAACTAATAAAATGTGTCCAAACAGACTTGATAAATCTCCCTCGGCAAAAGGCCCCAGTAATGTTTTTTGAAAAGTGAATTCTTAAGTGCCTTTCTGAGTTGAACTATGACTCCTGTTTTCACAGTAGTAGTGAGAGAAAGTGCACAGAAAATCAGACGTGCATTTCACTGTTGGAAAATAAATGACCACAGGTTTTGTAAGGAAAGTGGAAGAGAATTTCAGTTACCATCAATAAAAAAAGAGTTGAATGCTGACTAGTACTTAAACTACCTCTTTTCCTCCATTTAAAAAAAAACCCAGAACCTCTGGTGCTTATTAAATGTTTGAAAATCACTTGAGTTACCTCATTTCACAAATCCCACTTGTGCAAGTTATCAACTAGTAAATGAAGAAACTGTAATGAAACCAGATCATGGTGACCTAAGAAAATAAACTGCAAAATGAAGACCTGCTTTCTAAGATACTGTTATAGATGTATTTTCTGACACTGCATTTAATTGCTAGTAAGTTTGATGCAGTTTATTAAAACAGAGCCCTCTACTGCCAAGTACAGGAATAAAACGGTATCTGGAAAACCTTTGCATGCTGAGCTTTGTATGGGAGTACAACTTTTGGAAGTAACCTTTAATTCAATACTAATTTTGTCAGTAAAGCTGCTTGGCCACTTGTCCTTCAAATAAGCATGAGCCATCCTTGTTACTGTTTCAAGATTGCAGTGAGAAACCATGAATTTTATATTGACTGAAGACAATTTTGGTCATACTCTTATTTTGGATTCCATATGTCCACACTTTTCAAAGGCCTTTTGTTTTGAATAAGAACTCTTCAGTAGTAAGTAAAATCCTTACTGTCTCTGAAGTATTTTTCCTCTCTGTTTCAGAGCAAATTATATTCTGAATTATGTGCAGAGGTCAGAGAATGTGCATATTTCAGATTTACATCTGTGAAAGGCGAACTGGAGTGTGTGTGCTTGTAAGCATATGTACATGCTTGCACTGCAGTCAGTGCCTCGTTTGCCTGGATTGAGGCTGTTGCTTTTATATTCATTCTGCAATAAGCCATGCACAAAGTAGCCCATGCAGGCCAATACAATGCAGTTGCAGTCCAGAGAATGCAGGGAAAAGTCTGCTATTTCTCAACACTAATTGGTCCCACAGAATAATCACACCCTTTTCTTGTAAAAGTGTGTTTCTATGCATTTGGATTCTCCTCTCTTATTTGTATTGACAGAGAGGTTTGTGCTGCTGGGAAGTGACCAGGACTGGCAAAAAAATGCCAAGATAATTTAAAATTAGTTGCTTTTCAGCCACTAGGTTGATAGTCAGCATACATACTTAAAGTAAGTATATATAAGACATATAAAATACATATATATTATATAAGACGTATCTTAAAGTCAACAACACAGTTGACTATGCAGCTGATTGTAGTTATAGATTGGGAGGAGGAGGTGATTATACTGGGGGAAGAGCACGGCCAGCTGATGCCATCAGTGTGCAGAACTGCTTGGTGGCGGGGAGGCCACATTATGTGCCATCCATGGCATGGGGTAAGCACAGAAGTCTTGGGTCTCCATACATTGGTGGCCTAGGGCTAGAACTTGAGCCCAACCACTAAAGGCAAGAGAGAAACGATCAGAATAGACTAGATGTTTCAGCAAACATTCATGAAAAGGAGCATGGCAACTTTTATTTTTAAGTGAATGGTGGCCCATTTTTGCATCTTCCAAATCCTGATCTGGTATACTAACCTTGGACTAGTCTTCTTTTAACCTGTAGAAAACTGAACTGAAAGAGAAAATGAATTTGTATTGTGTCAAGATCAGAACGTTCTGATATTTAAAATTGTTTAGAACTTCCATATCATCTTCAAAGGAATTTCAGCTGGAGTCTAAACAAGTGTTCAGATTAATTAATAATAATAATAATAATAAAAATGAGAGAGAGAGAAATAACACCCAAGAGAAACAAGTGGTGCACAATACCATTGCTCACCATCTGCTAACTGATGCCCAGCCTGTTGCCTAGCAGTTATCAGTGGCTCCAGTTTATATACTGGGCATGATGTTCTATGGTATGGAGTATCCCTTTGGACAGTTTGGGTCAGCTGTGCTGGCTATGCTGCCTCACAGCTTCTTGTGCACCTGATCACTATCAGAGTGACCCAAAAGTCCGTTATTTTGAATAAGCACCACTGAGCAAAGAACTAAAACATCAATGTGTTACCAAACTTATTCTTATATTAAATTGAAACCACAGCTACTAAGAAGCAAATTGACTCTATTCTTGCCAAAACTAGGACAACAAATTTGCTTAACAGAACTTCCTACAGGAATAGTTGGAATTTATTTTATCAGGAAAGTAGTGAGGTTCCCAAAGGTCTTTGGTTCATATATGCATCATATATAGTAGTTTTTATTTTAGTAATATGATTAAACTTTCACATAGGTATCAACCAGTCATAGTCAAGTTTACCTGATTCAGAGCCTTCAAACAATTTTTCCTTCCAAGAATGCTCTATAAAAGAAATCAATTGAAGAAGTTTGTGCTTAATTGAAAAAACAGTACTGATACCAATAGGATCTTCGAAAAACATCTAAGATTTTTCTTACCAAGGATTAGTCACCTGGCTTTATTTGCAGCCCTCCCACTTGTGTGTTTGGGTAGAAAAACATTCTTCCGCATCCCTGAAAAGCAGATAATACAGTTACATACAAAGGCATTGCTGTCAATAATTTGCAGATAGACAACTGGACTGTGTCTGATGCTGGTATTTGTGTTTCTCTTTCCTTGCTGCTCTTATTGTGATGCCATTAAAAAGAGAATTCAGAGCTCTAGTGATTGAGATGGTGTTGGCCACTGATATGTCCTGTCACTTCCAGCAAATCAAAGCTATGAAGAATGCTTTGCAGCAGCCAGAAGGGTGAGTCACTTTACAACACGGTTCAGTATGGAGTTGTGTTTCAGTGGGTGCTTTGCCATTGTGTTTAACTTCAAAAGCACTTCTCCAGAGGCCCTCACTTACTCCGATGTCCACATAATTTTTTTCTGCTTTTGAATTTTGAATGAATTCACTTAGAAGGGCATTGGCACACCCCTATAGACACAGCTCGACTGTGCTGGTGGACAAAAGCTTACAAACGTCACCATTGCTGGGTCAAGCCTCACTGGGAATTTCCCTGGTGTGTAACACCAAGTACAAGATTCAGTTGACTCACTCTATAGATTGAGTATGACTGAAGGTTATAAGAACTGCAGAACACAACTTGTGTTTTTGCCCTTCAGGAGGTGCTATCAGCTGCTGCCCCTGCAGGGGGCCTGCTTCATAATCAGAGGACAGATGAAAACAACTTGAGATCCACTGAAGGAATGACTGGAAAATAACAGATGGAGTAGTAGGGGAAAGGCCTTTTCTCCTTCCAGCATGCCACTGGGAGCTGTAATATTTTGTCCACAGCTCTTCCACTTAAAATTATTTCTGTACTAAACAAAGCTCTGAGCAATGGTCAGTTTTCAACCCTGGACAAAGGATGTCCAAAGCTCCCCAGAATTATACTGGTATCAGATCAGACTGTGGCTAGTCACTTGGTCCTCTCAGAAGCTACAACCCTTTCAACTATTTTGTATAGCCAAAAGGTAGAATTATAAAATGAGATTGCCCATCCCAAAGAAAGCTCTTGAGCTAGCCTTGTAGGTTATGGTTGTAAGAAATCATCAGCTTTTTTTTTCTGTGAAAACAGATGCCAGAATTTGCTTCTGATCTCACACTAGTTTTCTATCAGTGAAACATATATCAGTTACTGTATAAACTCATCACAGAACCTGAGATGAGATCCTGATTGTTCATTGCAGTGAGATGGTAGGACCAGCTTCTCTTCTGAGCTGCATAAAACACAGCCTAGATGAAACGGGAAACACAGAAGCTCTTCAAGCCTGTTAGTGCAGACAAGCAAGCCTGGAAAGTTGTTCAGCAAGGCTGAGCAACGTTTCTTTTTGCATTTCTTAATATCTCTTTTAAAACAGGAATGTTGCATGTTGGAGAAATAAGACAGTCTTTCAGTGTTGTCTGATTTTATGAGCAGAGAAATCACTTTATTAATATGCTGGCCAAGGATTCTATCTTATTTCCCTGTAGATAAGATTTTTGTTATTCTCCCCTGCAGGTGCAGACAATTAATTTATTTGATCCTTTGGGTTTTCAGAATTGACAAGCCGAAAGCCTTATCACTGTTGTTACATACGGCAGATATCAGTCATCCAGCCAAGGCCTGGGATCTCCATCATCGCTGGACAATGTCTCTGTTAGAGGAGTTCTTCAGACAGGTAAAACTAGGGAAGTTCCTTTGTATTTCTGCAATTGCGAGGACGTATGTAGCATTGGGCAAGGAAGTCAGAAAATACGAACACAGATATTCTCCTTTTCTGTGATATATATAAGAATCTCCTAAAAGGTATGAAGCTTTTTCCTCTGGCACCAGAGTAGCAGTATCCATTATGCCTTTTAGGAAGTTGGTATCTGATACACTGTCTATAGATATAAATATTGTCTGCATAAAAGAAGTTCTAATTTGCAAAGCTAATATGTCATTCAAATTAGGAAAATATGTGTCATTCTACTTAGCTCTAGAATCATAAAACCAAATTTGGGTAGCTGTACTTTATAGAACTGTACCTACATAGTTGGGGTGGATATGAAAAAGGCTTACTTTTCCCTTTCTTTAGGTGAAGTGAACTGATGAAGATTATAGCTCATATTGGACCTTCTGTTGACAGACCCACAAATCTAGACAAATCATTGAATTCTGATGGTCAAAAGGTCCCCAAGTGATTAATTAAAACATGTAAAGACCTGCCTTAAAAAACAAAACAAAACAAAACAATACAAAAAAAACACCAAAAACCCCACAAAAACAAAAACAAACAAAAACCAAAAACAAACCAAACCAACAAACAAACAAACAAAAAAACCCAAACCAAAACGAAACAGAAAAAACGAACAAACAAAAAAAACCAAAACAAAAACAAAAAATAACTGCAAGAGTAAAGAGGGAGCTCTTCGGGAGTCCTTAGGATACTTTTCACTAATATGAATTACTAACCTAAGCAGAAAACTAAGGGCTTATTTTCCCTCCAAAGTTCGATAACTTCTTGTTATACACTAAATCTGAATTCAAAAAGGAAAAATAGATGGCATTTTTTAAAAAGTTCTGATAATTTTTTTAAAATTACATGTTTTTAAAGGCACTGCAGGAATTCTTTTTTAATAAGGACATTGCAAGAATTTTCTTTGAAATGAATGCCTTTATTTGTTTTTCAAACCATGAATGGGTTTACTGGGTAGAAGCAGGTAGATCATACCTGCAGCTGTCTCTGTGTTGCCACACAGGAGACTCATGCAAGTATGATAGTTTTGTGGACAATTATGTGCATGTTTATACTTTTCTAGCTTAAAGTTATCCTAAATGTGTTAAAATACATATCTGCTGAATCTCCTAAAGACTCATGACGGAATTAAGATTAGTTAGAGGTGAGACCACAAAAAGTCCAAGTTTTGGTCTGTTTTACACATGTAATGAAGGCAAAATTATTATTTTATATTTTTTTATAAGAGTAATTTTATTTCAGCCAACAAATACTACTTTAGCTTTGAGTGATGAATGCCTCCAGACTTAGATGAAGCTATATATAAAACCTGTATTCTAGTTCCAAATTCAGATGCAGTATTAATCCTGTCTTCAGGAAAACCAGTAAATTTACCATGAAGCTTACATGACTTGTGCTCATTGAAGTTATTTGGTGCTAGATCAATAAGTACATCCCTGTATAACAGCAGAAGAACAGCACTTGCTTCTCACAAGTTCACGTGTTTTACTTTTGCAGTAGCAGTAGCCAGGAGAGGGTATGGCTAAGACCAGGAGGTTATTCTATACTATCTCAGATAGTTTTTTTGGTGACGGGGAAAGGGCTGTTTTCCAGGTCAGGGTAGTGTGAGCATAGTTGGGTTGGACTCTGTGGTGAGCATTCGCCTGTGAATCGCTCACCTGTCTCTTGTACACTTTTGTTATTAATATTACTGCTGTTGGTCTTCATTTTCTTGTCTCATTGCTGTTCTGATCTCAATCCATGATCTTTACCTTTTGTGCCTCCAATTCTACTCTCCAGCCTGCTGCAGGAGGGGAAGGGAGAGGGGAGAGAGAGAGATGTACATTATTTGGAGGTTTTTGGTGGGAGCACTTAGTTGGAGAATACAATTCCAAAACCACAACAGCCTAATTTGGTGCCCAATGTGGGGCTTGAAATGTTAAGATAAAAATAGATCTGACCACAGCAGGTTGGAAAAAATTTAATCAAAGCATTTGTTATATTAGGTACAGAGTCACTGGTCACAATGTTGCTTATTCTGTTCATGGGATTGTGGTACCTAATCCTGTAAATACTTCATATATGCATTATGTGCCCACTGCAATGTTCTTTTCCAGAGTTGTGAGAGGGATCAGGAATGCTTTGTTGCTGTATTGTGTGATATCAGCTTATGACATGATAATATCAAGGTCAATGAGGGTCATTTGGGATGTATATTCAGTGTTGCTCTCCTACCCTTACCTCAGATACTACCTATGGGAGGCCATTAATAGTCACACCTAATCTGTGGGGAAAACAGAGGAGGATTATTTTTCCCAGCTTTTCACCCCAGTTTCCTTTTTTAGACTTATTACATCAGCTTTAAAGCAAAGTAAGGTCAAAGGGAATCTCAGTTTTTAAGAGTAAAATGGCAAAATGGATGTTGTCAGATTCCAATGGATGTGGTCAACAACAGAGCAGCTATATCCCCACCACGCAGCAAAAAGGAAACAAGCTTCCCTGTAGTGGTCAGGCACGGTCCCTGTTTGTGGGGGGGCAAACAGGAACATTTATTGAAATCATTTCAGTGGCTGGTTTTATGCTAAACATGGGAGGAGATATTGCAAATAAGAGAATACATTATGGTTGCTATGGAGGGCATTCAGGAATGTAAGGCTAATTTATATGTAATGAACTCGAGACAGAAGAGACAAAAGCATAGATAAGGTAAAGTCTCATCCAGCTTAGGGAGTACACAGAAACCCACAAATCTTGTCAAATGCAGGTGGCTTGGAGATACTGAGGCAGCAGATGTCTGCAGACTTGAGTGAGTCTTATCAGCCTTGGTATCCTCCCAATACATTTTTCCAAGGTCTATTTGACTTTCCAGACAGGCTTCTTGAAACCAGGATGTTTTCGACTCCTGCACTTTCCTAGGTGATGTGAAGAGGATGCATATTCCAGTCTACAGTCTATCATGTGATCTAGAAGAACAATTTCAAGTGGGGTACTGAAGAACAACAAACTTTTGAACAAATTAAACAGGAGATTGTTCATACAGTAGCCCTTGAGTCAGTCCAGACAGGACAAGATGAGTAAAATGTGCTCTACAACGCAGCCAGGGAAAATAGTCCTTCCTGGAGTCCCTGGCAAAAAGTACCTGGGGAGACATGAGGATAACAACTAGGGTTCTGGTGTTGGGTATGCAAAGGCTCAGAGGCTTGATACACCACTACTGAAAAAGAGATAATGGCAGCTTTGAAGGGGTTTGAGCTGCATCGGAAGGAATTGGCACCAAAGCACAGCCCCTCCGGGGACCCTGACTGCCAGTGCTGAGCTGGATGTTCAAAGGGAAAGTCCGTCCCGACACATCATGCCTCTGATGCCACGTGGAGCAAGTGGATCACACTGATCACACAGGAAGCTTCAATGGGAAGCCCAAATCACTCAAAGGTCTTGAAATTCATCTGGAACTGGCTCAAAGGTGAAAATTTTAGATTATCATCATTAGAAGAGGAGGTAAATGTGACATGTGCTGAGGAGGTCCCACCATAATAATCAGCTACCAGAGAAGGAAAAATGATACTGACAGTTCCTTCTGTACTGTAGGGCTATATCGAAAATGGAAAGCTGCCCTACGGACTCCTACGCAATGAGTCACAGAAACCATTGATGAACAAGCTGGATCAAGTTGAGTTGTAGAGCTGAAATCCATCCATTTTTAGGTATCACTGAAGAAGAGAAAAGGCCAGTGCTCTGCCTCTGCACTGACTCAAGGAAACACTCTGTGGGGGTGGCTAGACCTATAGAGAAAGACCAACTGGCAGAGCAGAAGTTGGGCTGCTGAAACTGTGACAAGACATCAGTGCTGGGGTAGAGAAGTTGGCTGGCGAAGTACACCATGTGATACACATGTACCTAAGACAGCTACTGAATAACATTGCCACAATGGATAGGTGAATTGGACTGCCAAGATGTTGTGGTTTGACCTTGGATAAATGCAGGCATCCACCTAAACTGCTTTAGGCCCCCCTTTCCGAGAGGGAAAGGAAAAAAGTAAGTAGAAATAAAAGTTACTAATAAGGCAGTTTGTATTTACACAGTAAAGCAAAAGAGAACTGAAAGCAATACGTGCACAGACAGTGAAGAGCTAACAGTAAATTTCTGCTTCCCCACGAGCAGTGACGTGTTCACTCCTTCAAGAAGCAGGATCCCAATGCAGCAGCCATCTGGTAGACAGCAGCCATTACCAGAGAGATTACTTCCCTTCCTACTCTCTTTATATCTGGGTTGACATCATAAGGTACAGACTATGTACTTGGTCAGTGTAAATCAAGTGGCCCAGCTTATGTCCCCTCCCAGGAAGAGGAGATGCTACTCAGCTAAATAAATCCACTACACCAGATTAAAGAGTCTCAGGTGGACCTGGACTGGCAACATAAGGGTGAATTATTTCTGGCTCAGTGTACTCATGACACTTTAGGTCTTCAGGATAGAGATGTGTAGTAGTTTATCCCTGGCCGAAGGCAAATATCCACAACAGCTCCCCCCACCCCCGCACCATGCTGGGGGAAAAGAGGGAAAAAAAGAAACCACACTAGGTGAAAAGTGGATTCTAATACTACTGAAGCAGTATGAATTTATACAAATATATATGTCTATATATATATACAGAGAAAAGAAAGGAACTTAATATTACTATATGCACACACACACACAAGCAATAAAGAACAAGTAAACAAGGTCTACTTCCCAGAGAGAGACATGCAGCTCTCCCCGAAGAGACAGCAGGTCCCCGACCGATGCCCTTCACCGCCGGAAAAGGACTGACTCAAAACTTCCGTCTATCCCTTCTTATATCTAAGCTGACGTAAAATGGGATGGAGTACTTCATTTGGATACAGCAAACCATGTGATCTGTCTCCCAGAAAAGCCTAAAAATCAAACCACCACAAGATGCAACATAAAGATGGGCTCGTGAACAAGGGATGGACTTAACCATGGACACCATCTTCCAGGTTATCCATAACTATGAAACATACTGCAGTCAAGTAGGACAAGCAGGTAAAGCCTCTGTGGTGTGGGGAATGATGGTGAAAATATAAATATGGGAGGCCTGGCAGATCGATCCCATCACGCTTCCACAAATCCACCAAGGCTCCATGCTTACAGTGGTAGAAACAACCGCTGGACGCAGGAGACACACCCTGTGCCTCATGCCACTTCCCAGAACACCATCTTGGGCCTTGAAAAGCAAGCCCTGTGTTGACATGGAACCTCAGAAAGAACTCAGCTAGACAACAGGACCCATTCCAAAAACAGCCTCCCAGACACCTGCGCCAGAGAGCGGGTATTGAGTGGGGATATCATATTCCCTATGATGCAGCAGCCTCTGGGAGAATGGAGTGGTACAATGGACTGTTAAAACCCATATTGAAAGCAATAGATGGTGGGGACCTTCAAGCATCTGGAACTACATTTAGCAGAGGCCACCTGGTTGGTTAACACTAGAGGCTTCAATAAGCGAGCTGGCCCTGCCCAATGAAAACTTCCACATACTGGGCAAGGGAATAAAGTCTCTGTGGTGCATGTGAGGAATGTGTTAGGGGTGACAATTTGGATTAGTCCTGCCTCAAGCAAAGGCAAATCCATCTGTGGGATTGTTTTTTAACTCAAGGTGCACTTGGTGGATATTGCAGAGGGGTGGGGTAACATGGTGTGTACTTCAAGGGGATTTGATTTTTGGGTGAGAACAGTCTATAATACTGAATTGTATAATATTGGTTGCTGAATGACCCTGCCACTGTGTGCCGTATTTACCATGGACAATGAATTTGAACTGCTCCAGAGGCACCAGTAGTGAGCTTCTGATGTAGCTTGCAACCAGCCAGCAACACACCAGTCCTACCCTGAAAGGCATCTAGGATGGATAGAACTCACAGTCATGGCCTAAATTAACTCAACATATATCCTGTGGGGACAGCAATTGAGTGTGGAAATGATACACATGCTTGTGTGTACATACATAAATATATATATGTTTGTGTGTGTGCATGTAGTTGGAAGGTATAGGATATGGGTATGATGTCAATGGCATAGGAAAAAGGATGGATAATATCCTGGTTCTGTCCAGGTGAGGGTTGATGTTTCCAGTAGCCAGGAAGGGGCATGGCTAGGACCTGGCAGTTATTCTATGCCAGCTCACATCACTTTCTGGGAACAGCGGAAGGGCTGTAAGGGCTCTCTTCCAGGTTGGCATGGTGTGGTGGCAGTCAGGTTAGGCTCTGCAGTGAACATTTGTATGTGAATCACTTGCCTGTCTCTTGTAGACTTTTGTTATTAATATTGTTGATGTTACTGGTTATTTTCTTATCTCATTGCTGTTTCCAGTAGGTTGCTCTTAGCCCATAATCTTTACCTTTTTTGCACCTCCAGTCCTCCTCTCAAGCCCACTCCAGGTGCAGGGCCTAAGAGGGAGCAGGCGAGTGGCTCATGGTTTGGAGGTTTTTAGTGGGCATACTAATTTGTAGAATACCATTGCTATACCATGAGATTGAGAACTACTACTGGCCAGAGGGGACTACGGTTGTAAGGAACTGGTCTGGCTTTGAATTAGTATTCAATATATATGTTCTTCCTTATGTTCTTCACCTACAGACCCTTTTCTGTCCTTTCTGCTAAGTATCCTGCAGAGACATAAAGCCTGACTTAAACTATATCATAACAGGTCTCCAGCCCTATTGGTTTCCAAGTATTTTGTGATATGACTTCTAACAGTTCTTCTGCACTAAGTACCCATGCTGTAGGTGTGAATAATATTGAGCACTACTGGCATTTTATATTTGGTGGCTATGAGCAAACATGTTGCCTTAATTAATTTGTTTTACTTATGCACTTTAGGTAGACCTAAGGGAACTGCTCAAACAGCTTAGAACTCAAGTGTCTCTCTGAGCAGTCACAAAGGCAGTTAGGTGTTCCTTCCCAAGAGAGTTAGCCACTGGGGTTTTTGAGAGGCCTAAGAAATGAAGAAGAATCATGGCATTGACAGATGGTTTTTCTGAGAGATGCAGCACACACAGTAAGGGGATGTTACTTGGAAATACTTGTGTTTGGTTTCTGTTTTACCCTGATTTTTGTATATCACTCCTAACATAAAGCAGAATTGTCCTGAAGTAGAAAAATACTATTGCTTGTTGTTCCATACAAAATTTTAACAGGACTTGTGTCCTGGTTAAAGTACCAGGACCAGTTTTGTCACTGTGTGGGTGTGGCCAGGACTGTGTATTCTAAACCTTCTATGCCATTTTCTCATGGACTGCTAACAATGGATCATTTGCAGCAGCTGCCCAGGGCACACCCGACCCCTCAGGCTACAAGATGAGTGTTTAGGAACTTCAGTGAGATAAGGAAGTTTTCCTGTCTTCACACCCCCTCTGGGAGACATCAGCATCTTCACACCCACCTGAGAGGTCATGTCTATTCATGGGCCATCAGGGATGCCAAAAATATGCCATGATTGACCTCACAGAGTAAATCACCCATTGTGAAACTCCCCACCTTGGGGGAGGTCCAGGGCATTCCAGTCTGAGCCCAAGCATGTATAGGCTTAGGGTTCTTGGATTGGTGGGACCTCTTGTTGGATCCAGAGGAGGACGAGAGCCTCAACAGCACTGCAGCCCTCGTCCAGATGGCAACCAATATCCTCACCAGCAGGTTTCTTCTTTCTTTTTACTTTGAACTCAGTAAGGGCCACATGGTGTTCAGCACAGGGGTTGGTGAGCTTCATCCTGCTTGTGCCCCACGGTGCTGGGCAGTACATCTGTATTTGTGGGTCAAATTGTTTTTTCTTTTGTATCAGTATATGTATTGTGATCGTTTTATTAAATTGTTATTCTGACTTGCAATCTCATTCTGAGTTCGGTTCATTTCTCCTGCCAGTTTACCTTTAAACCAGAACAACTTGTGCCCCCATTTTATGTATATTAACAAAGGTAAGAGGAATTCAGCTCTTCTTATGCCTGCAGAAGCTTTTCTCTGGTGAGTTTCCTTAATATTTTAGCTTCCATTTGACATTGGTCAGAACACTGGCAAGAAGTTCAGCTTACTTAAACCAGTAAGCTGCTGATTTAAGGAACTGATTTTGCAGTATATTAAAGAATATTAAAATTGAGTTGTCTATGGGGAGTACTGCAGCTGTATCATCCTATACATATCCTTCTCAGCATAAAGCAGTGTTAGACAGTGACTGAACAAAGTTAAAGGGCTTTTAGAAACATTCAACTTGAAGAACTGGAAAATTGTACTGTAATACTTGATCTTCAACCATCTTGTGATGCTAGAAAAGGACTTGCAGTTCTGAGGGCTGGAAGGCATCTTTGGACTTAGGTAATTAAGCATTTATGTAAAATGTCATGTTCATGCCATCATAGAATACAAGGTTGGAAGGGAGCCCAGTGGTCATCTGGTCCAAATTTTTTTGGCAAAAGCACAGTTTAGATGAGATGGTCCAGCACCTTGGATCATCATTCAGGTAATCCAGTTGAATCTTAGAAGTGTCCAGCGCAGGGGAATGCACCACTTCCCTGGGGACATCATTCCAATGGCTGATTATTCTGATTATGAAAAATTTTCCTCCTGTGTCCAGTCAGAATCCCCCCAAGAGCCAAGAGTAACTTGCACCCATTACTCCTCATCTTTTTCATGTGCATCCTTGTAAAAAGGGAGTCTCCATCTTATTTGTAGCTACCCTTTCAATACTAGAACATGGTCATACGGTCTCCCCTAAACCTTCTTTTCTCAAGGCTTAATAAGCAGAGTTCACTCAGCCTTTCCTTACATGGCACGCTTCCTAGTCCTTTCATCATTTTAGTGGCCATTCTTTGTACCCTCTCCAGCCTGTCTACTTATTTGCGTAGTAGGAAAAAACTGAACACAGTATTCTGGATGTGGCCTGGCAGATGCTGAGTACAGTCAGATGATGACTTTTTTCTCTCTGCTGGTGATGCCTTTGTTGATGAAGCCCAGCATTCTGTTGGTTCTCTTCATTGCAGCTATTCACTTATTAATATGAGTTGTCCACCAAGGACCCTCAGGTCCTTTTCCATAGAGCTGCTCTCCAGCTGGGTTGACCCCAGCCTGTGCTGCAGTATTGGATTATGTTTTCCCAGGTGCATGACCTTGCATTTGTCCTTGTTGAACTTCATAAGGTTCTTGTGAGCCCACTAGTCCAGCCTATCCAGGACTGCCTGCAGGGTGACTCTATCTTCCAAAGTGTCCACTTCCCCCCTCAGTTTGGTATCATCAGCAGACTTATCAGGGTACACTTGATTCCCTTCATCCAAATCACTTATAAAGATATTAATCACCATTGGGTCCACTATTGATCACCCTGCAAAATGAGTTCTGACACTGATGTTTTCTCTTGAAAGACTTACTTTGAGAACTGAATAATGCTGTGTTCTCTGGAGAGCTGCAGTGAAGCATTCTTGTGCTGAAGTGGGTTTTTAGTTGGTGAATAGAAGTGCCAAGGCAGAGGAAACTCTGATGAAAAGGTCACTGGAATCATGATGCTTAATTCACCAATGTCTCCTTGGACTACAACTTTTCCAGCCAGACTCAAATTCTCCACAGTTTGTGTTAAAGTCAACAAACAAAAAATCCAAACAAAATCAAAGCTTAATTAAAGAAAGTAAAATGAGAGGCTTTTATGGTTGTGACATATCAAAGTGCAATGTGTCTTGTCCTTTTCTAATTTCTTCTCAATTTTTTTTCTCCAGGGTGATAAAGAAGCAGAACTAGGGCTGCCCTTCTCTCCCCTGTGTGATCGCAAATCTACTATGGTTTCTCAGTCTCAAATAGGTATGTCCCTTTTGGTGCATGTGAAGCAGCATCTTAAAAGCAAAACTTAGTCTTTCCTGTAGGGCTATGGTTGTAATGATCTCTCATAATTTGGAACTATGTTAGAGTGGAAATAGAGTACAATGGTGTTTATTTCCCCCAGATCAACCATTCAAAGCTGGGGAGCCTTTACATTTATAGTACTGGTTCCATACAGTTATCAAGTTACCTCTGCTGTGTCTGTAGAGATAACTATAGTGCCTGATTATGACACTTACTCCAAGGTTTTCTGAGCTGTGAGGAATGGGCATACATGGTAATGTGATATGAGTGGCACTGGTGTATGACCTGTGCAAAACCTACTGTGTGTTTTTCAATTTATTCCTCCAACCCTTTCCTCCCTGTGCTTTAAACCAACCATTATTTTTCAATGAAGCCGCACATATAGCAAACCTTTTTCTGTGCAACCCATTCAGAAAAAGAGATCTTTTTACAGACTCATCAAAAGCACTTTCTCAAAATCTCCTTCAGTTATTGAGTGAAAAAGTAGGGGAGGCATGAGGCAATAAGCTGGGCATTTGGTGAGAGAGCAGGAGGGGCTGAGTGGAGTAAAACTGTTCATGGGGATTCGAGAAAAGACAAGAGAAAAGGTAGGTTTGTGAGTGGACTTTAACACTTAAGAAGCAAATGAAGTAGATAGAGGAACATAGGCTAACCTCACCTGGAGAATAGATAGCCAGCTGGAATAATGAAAGATAGAATGGACGCCAGAACTGAGGAAACTGAGACAAAAAGATAGAGAATGCATTAAAGGAAAGCAAACAAAAATTGAAGCATGAAATTTCTCTCAAAGAACAAGACAAAGATATCCCAGAACCCAGAAAAGTGTAGATTCATAACTTTGGCTAAGAGCCATTGTTGCTGATATACAAAGTATTCTCTGAAGGACGCCATCCCAGATTTTTCTGGCTTTTGAGGTTTGGGCAATTCTGCTAAGAATCTGAACTTGAAGAGCCCTGTGAAAGCCTGGCCTGGTTACCAGACTTGTAATATTTACTCCTCTGCAACAATAACCCACAGTATAACTGTAGGTTGTTCTGCCAGCAGCTCAGTGAAGGAAGGCAGCAACAAACTTAAAATGCTGCAGTCTCAACTAAAAATCACATTGAAGACTCCTGGACACAGTACATCTGTTGATGTGCTGTGGGAGAAAATAAACTCTCCCTCTCTCTGGTTGCTGTAAAGGAAAGTGCATGTAGAGACTTCTCTTTCATATTGCTTTTATCAGCTTTCAGATATGTTCCTCACTCCTTAGAGGGAAGAAGAGTTGTGCTTCTCACAGGGTCTCTTCACCTAGAGTTATGTATGCTTGGATACCAGTTTTTCTGATTCTCTCCTTTTGTGTTCCTTTGCTCAGAAAGACAAGGAGAGCCAAGCAACTTCTGTTCTGATGCCCCTTGTGTCAAGCCACTGAAAGATTAATGTTGAATTAAACCATCAGCAATACAATTCTGCCTTATAAAAGAGTCACTTGTCTGTAGGCAAAAGCAACCTTATTTAGTCATATAATATTTGTCATTATATTTGATTTCTGCAGTTTAGAAATCCATGGACATTAATAGGCTCCTCTTTATAAATCTTGCCTTCTAACATGATAGAACATTCATTTTTTAGTCTGCTGCCCATATTGACAGTGTCTTTCTCTGACATCCCCTTTGTTAATTGAAACCTCTTATGTTTTCTAGCTCTCTACTGAGATAAGATTTTCAAAGTTGTACACTAGATGCTTTTTCCATTCGTTTCTTTACCTGATTAATAGCCTGAACAAATTTTTCCCTGGAATAGTACGTAGAATTCTTCTTTGCAAAAGTAAGTCTTACTGAATTCCAAACTGTGCTATTATATGGTTGAACTTGAGCTCTTAAAGATTCTCTCCAACCCTGGTGATTCTATGATTCTGTCATCTGTACCAAGCAGCTGTCACTTCTCTAAATTAGAAAATCTCTGTCCTTTGTGAAATAAAATTGTGATTTTGGTTCTGTCAGGAACAGAGCCTAGCAATCCTCTCTGGTGGCTTGACTTGTTTGTGGTTGCTGGTTTGTTGCTATAAGATCACTGTAGGTGCAATAGTGGGCATGCATTTTCATTATCAAAAATTTTCACAAATACACACTGAAGATTTTGGCAGTATGTCCTTCTTACATGAAATGAAGCAACCCAGCAGAAGAAAATTCCTAAAAAGAAAGAATGTCCTTTGTGTTGCTTCTGTTTATGAAGAAATTGTTCAAACTGATAAATAAAAAATCCTCAATATCAATTAATGAACTTAATTTTGAAAACCTATTAATGTTAATGATAATGACCAATTTATCATCCTTTTTCTTATTCAATAAGAGTATGGCAAGTGTTTCTGTATCATAGGAAAGTACAGAAATTGGAAGAGATTTCTGTCCAGATGTCAAGCTGCTTATCAGAATGAGGAAGAGAAACAAACTGCAAAGAAAACCAGACCAAGGCTCTCATATTTACCAATAAGAATATCCAGAGTTTTCTAGCTCAGACTCTAGGAAGCTTGTTTCACTGAAGATCAGCCTTTGTAGTCACTGTCCTCTTTTGCAGCTGATAAATGTAGCAGCATTCCTTTATTTTTGTCCTTTGTCTGGGAAAAAAGAAAATTACACCTTCAGGAAATGTTGGATAAAGGCTGATGAGTGCATGCTGATGATTTTTTTTTTATTTATTATTTTTATTTTGGGCTTTAGGAAAACTGTCCTCGACCCAGATTTTTCTGTGTTGATGTTTGCAGGTGGAATGAATGAACACTTGTCACATACCTGGAATTCACCCTCAGCATGTAGAGTTAATTGGTAAAAGCATCTTAGTCACTGGGGTACAGAAGTGTTTATCATGCTCATTCTATTGAAGGATAGGTTTAAAGCTCTGTTTCATTATTTGATATTCAGGTTTTAATTAGCAAACTAAATCAGCATATTTAAATTTTATTATCTCCATTTTAAGGTAACATAGTTGAAAAACTTACTCATGTTATAGGGAATAGAGGAAAGGTTTTCATTTATCAAAGAAAAGTTGTCCTAGGCATTTGAGTTTGTTTACCTGTAGTCCCTTATGCCACCTCTGCTCGTCTTTGTTGATGAGATTCAAGACTCTTGCAGGGAAAATGTACTTAAACACAACTACACTGTGTTTGTCTGCAGTTGTTGAGTATCTCAGGAAACAGATTCCACAACCCTGCTGCTGAAGTTAGTGACATAGTCATGCGTCTGATATCAGAGATTTGCATGTCTCAAGGTTGTTGGTGGTGATGGAGCTAATGGCCATGGTATTTCTTACTGAGCAGAATTACAAGGTACCATAGCTTGGATTTCTTTGGTCACTAAGAGGTAACTAAGTTTTTGAATAAAGGGGAATAGAGGTGCATAGAGACAGTCATATGTTTATGTGTAAATCAAGTTCTCATTATCCTTAGGATTCCTGTGGTACGCTTAACACTGTTCTCAGTCAGTAAAATTTCCACTGCTTAAAAAAATTCTATGAAGTTTGCTGGGATTATCTGGGCTGTGATAGAGCGTACAATGTCCTGTTTGAGCTTTATACCACATGCATTTCTGATTGACTATCTGGGAGTTCTTTTTTTTTCCCTGAATTTGAGTAGATAAGACTGACACAGTGTTATGGAGGTACAGGGTTCAGATTTTTGAATATGACTGCGTATTTTCTACAGATTTACAGAATGTTACTTGAAAGTAACATTTTTAATTTGACCAGGTATGAAAATACACTTAATAACCCATAATTTTAGAAATATAGCAAAAATCAGGGGAGATAAATGGAACTAGAAGGATATTCAGCTGCTTTGCACTCAAGATGTGTGAATTCACATCTGTGAATTCAGGTGCCTGAATCATGTGGTCTCTCCTTTTGTTGTTATGTTGTTACCTAGAATCACCAGTGCTGTAGAAGAATATCATGACTGAACCAGAGGAATTACAATACTATTAAGGATTAACAGTTGATAGTTAACAAATCTCTAAAAATTGTAACAATGGGTGTTTGTAACAGTGGTAACATTACTGAAAAACACCTGGCAACAGCAATGGTAACATGGATTCCAATGTGCCTTAGAAGGGATTAAGGACATCATTGTTTCCTTGGCTACCTGCAACACTAAGAAATTTGCAAACTGAAGTGGTAATGGAATTTAGGGAGATATGTAAGGTACTGTAAGCTTCTCATTCTCACATTTTGTCCATGCAACTTGGATTTTCCTTCATCTCATGAGCTTATGGCCACAGGGCCTTTCAGTTTGCTCTCCCAACAGTCAGATCAAAGTCATATTCATCTGTGTCAAACTGTATACTGAAGTAGGAATTATTTGGCTCCTTTTTTTTCCTTTCCTTATACTAAAAAAGGTTGGAAAAACGTGTAAATTTGTTTTACTATCAACAAGAAAAAGCTGGCTAAGCACAGAGATGAAAGTACTGGCATCAACATAATGATAAGCAGTAAGGGATGTTTGCATGTAACCCCACACCAGCAAAACTTACTGGCATTATTACTGTTATATTGATTTTTTGCTTTTAAAGAATTCTTCTTTGAAACTGAGTTTTATTTAAATCTGCTAGTAATTTGACTTCAGTATCACACTCCTCATATAAAACAAGTCTTGATGAATGTTTTTATATTGTAATTTACTGCAGTTCGTTCCAGTAGTTAAGAAGGTACCTTTTATTGCATGCTATATCCAGGCTCTTGGGCCAGGGATTAATATATAAATCAGTATTCTCTTTTTAGTATTTGCCTATCTCTCTTTCAAGTATAATTTTTGTACACTGTCACCTACAGTGTGGTTGTCTGTATTCCACATAAATCCTCCTCTTGCCTGCCTGACTCACCTTGTGTTTCTGCTCAGGTTTCATTGATTTCATTGTGGAGCCCACTTTTACTGTGCTGACTGACATGACAGAGAAGATTGTGACTCCACTCATCAATGAAGCTTCCCACTCTGGCATGTCTGGATTCAGGCGCTCCAGGTTAATAACCTTGCACCCACTCCGTTCACTCTGCATGTGCTGCTGCTGCACTCAACTCCCCTGTTTTCACCCCTGACAGTGTATGTCTTCCGTGTACCTTAAAGATCTGTATCTGCATTGCTGGCACTGCAGCTCACCTTATGAGGTAGCTTTGCACTCAGGGGAGGCAAAAGAGGGAGGGTGGCATGAATCTGAATCATGGCTCCAAAGGCAGTGAGCACAAATGGTTGTAACCATGCAGTTGGCTGCACTTCAGTGCTCTCTTAGTCACTAATATCAGAGAGAAGGTGAGGAAGTCATTGGGAAGCCCTCTGTTCTACGTATATAAAAGTATAAATGGGATTGAAACACTATTGATGTCTGGAAAGTATAAGCACACTTTCGTGCCAGTATTTAGAGGTAGTTTGGGTGTAGGAAGCCCATTCAACCTGTATTATAGAGATGCTGCTCTTTTAGTAGCTTATTGACAAGGCATGTTTTAGCATTCAAATGCCACATGGCTAGTGCTCCCTAGAGTAGGGCTGTCCTCAGGATTCCCTCTTCCAGGTGACTTCTTTACTCTTAGGCAGACAAAGAACAAGCACATATATCTTTCTCAGTTGGTAACCTTGCTGCCTTTAATAAAATGTTTACAATGAAGCATCCGTCCTTGAAAGACAACTGTAGGATCTGAAACAGAAATGAGTGCCTGATTTGAGCCTCAGCTGAGGTCTCCAAGCCCTGGTCAGAGGTTGACCTTCAGTCCTGTGCCTAATGGCTCCCGTTAGTGAATTTTAGAAGACTCCTCATTTGATATATTTGAGTTCTACAATTGTCTGACTCTCCAGTAATATTTAGAGAGTGGAGATGCACAGCAGAAGTAGTGACAGCACTTTGACTGATTCTATTTCTTAGTGACCATGGATAAAAAAATACAGGCAGGGAAAAGCTGACTTTTATTTCTAACATGAACTTAGTTGTACTTTTTGCTTTAATATTGGTTGGCCTGGAGTGGGAGGGGAGTAAAGGGAAGGATAAGGGATTCAAGCTTAGTTTTTCCTGGGTTATTCTGTTATCTGAGTTACTGCCATTATTTCTTCATAGTTGTATTGGAGTGTACAGGATACTGATTTATTCTGTGTTTTGTGGTATTGTGCTCCAGTCTAAATAACATTAGTCCCTCCGAAGTTAAAAGATCAAGTGTCAAGAGCATGGGGTCTGAAGGAAGTGCCTCACTCAACTGCTCCGTACTCACTGTGGACTTCAAATGTTTTAAAACCACCTGGACTGAATTGGTGCAGCAGAACAGGGAGAAATGGAAAGCGCAAGCCACCAAAGGTAAAAGCCAAGCTTCTTAGTGAAAGAATAAAAATTCTTTTGACTTCTTCAAGCTCTTCTCAATCAAATTGTTCTCCAAGTAAGCACTGTTAGTCTGAGAGAATCTGCTTTTTGAGTAGAACCCAGTCCGAATTCAGAAGGATTGGAATATGGTGGCTCACCTGTGCCTTATACTCTTAAGACTACCTTATTTTTCTTATGTAAGTGTACATAATGAAGAGGATGTGAACAATGGGAGGAAAAAGAAATTGGGAGTTTCCTTAAAGCCATGAATCAGACTCAGAGTGGGTACAAAAATAGCTGTAACAGTATTTGTAGATAGAGGTTATCAGTAGTTTATTGTTAAGGTTGAAAGAAACATGGATAATAGTTCAAGGGAGAAGGAAAGAATAGTCTGAATTCATAGCTGGTTTCATATTTCTAGTGATAACTTGGAAGGTAAATTGGAAATTATGCTGCAAATGCTTGTGATGTAATCAATCTGCTAGGCACTGCAAATATTTCAGCGGAGTATGGGAGCTCTGTTGGTTAAAGGTGGACCAGGGTTCAATACTGTCATGCAATTGAAATAAAATCACCACCAACATGCCCCCCCCCCCCAAAAAAAAAACAGACTGTGTTTCTGAGACTGCTCTGGCATTCTTCCCATCCTTCCAGCAGTAACAAGGCCCTCAAAGCTGTACTGTGCCTAGTTTCGGCCACTGCTATTCAGGAAACATATGAACTAGTTGTAGACAATGCAGACTACAGCAATGCCAATTATGATAACTTTTTGAGAAGGTGCATAGCTGAAAACATTTTTTTAAGACTACTTCAGCTGCAGTATAAGGGAGCTGTTTTCTTTCATTCCAATACTCTGGACTGTTAAGAGACCTGAAAATTGGCAGGTTATTATAAACACTATTATAATGTCTAATAAGTTAGCATTACCAAATCTCTATTATTGGAGTTCATTTGGAAATAATGACTGCCATCTTTTGAGAATAATTTGGTTATAACTGCCAGTTATCTTCAGGGGTTGGGTGATGGCCCAAGGTCTCCTTGAGCCCTCAGCTGATTTAAATCAGTTTTGGAACCAAAAAAGGAGGAATGTTTCACTTTTTCTTTGTTTTTCTTTCATTCATGAAATGGATACAATTTATTCTGTGATCTGAATGGTTATTGTTCAAACCCTATTATAATGGAGTTGTTTTATTTCATGTAAATGGAAGCAGTTTGATTTTAATGTGTTATGTGGCCTTGACTTCAGGGATTTGGCACAGTTCTCCTATTTGCCAGAGCAGATTGTTCCTCCCCAGCTGAAAGACCTGTCTAAAGATTCAGGAAAGCATGTATTAAAATTAAGTTTTCCTTTGTGATTAAAACTTGCCATTAAACAAAAACACTTTCTAGGCATTCCATGAAAGTGAAAACAAAAACATAATTCAAAATCTGTTCATTTCCCAAGGACTTCTTTTAGCTTCTTTTCGTTTTTCTTTTTTTTTTTTTTGCTTGTTTTGTTTTTGTTTTTGTTGTTTTTTTTTTTTTTTTTTTTTTTGGGTTTTTTTGTTTTGTTTTTGTCTGGTTTTGGTCCTTTTTTTTTTTTTTTTTTTTTTTTTTTTTTTTTTTTTTTTATATTTAGCGGTTCCTTGTGCACCAAATTATAGCTAACCAAATCAGCAAAGTATTTAACATTGTCAATGTGTCACAGTATAGGAGTGTTGAGTGAACGAACTTACAGTGCAGTTAACTAGTTTTAAGAATTTAATTTCAGCATGTACTATACATATTTTCTTGACTAAGGATCTACTAGATAAAAATCCTGTGTACAAGACAGACCTTTGTGGGAGTTTCATGTAGTTTCTGTGTTCCTAAGTGTGTTTAGCAGTACAAACATGCATATTTTTTAATCCTGAAAGAGTTATTCAAATGTATGGTGCAGTATACCTTTCTATGTTCTTGAACTCCAGAGCACTTTCATCAATATATTTGCTCAACCGCTGTCTTACTTCTGCCTTGCAGCAATTCTCTGCACATTTATCCATCTGCCTTGCCTATCTTAGTCTTACGCAGCGAGGCCTGCTAGACAGCAGGGACTGCAATTGCCTACCCTTGTCAAACCATTGTCAAGATGCATTGCCAATAAAAACAATTGCTATTAAGCGAATACAGATAACATGAACTGTTGCTTGACAGCAAATAGCAATTAGGTATCAGAAGGGAAGGTGTCTATTATTATTTTTGTGGTTAATATTATTATTTTTTGTAAAATACTGTGTTCCCTTTGGTAATGGGATTATCCCTAGAAGCTTCAGTAAGCAGTTTTTATTCTAAGTGTGGTACACTGTGTGGGCAAAGTAAGTGGGCTTATTACTGATCTTTTTTTGTTTAAAGGATCATCATTAAATAGCTACAAATTAAAGAACTGCATAAACAAACACTCTGGTGTGCAAAGCACCATTTAGAGAAAGTATTTTCTGACACTACTTTTGACAAGAGGCCCTCATTCAATGGTATTGTAGCAAGCCCAAGTCTCTTGAGACAAATTTCTCTCCTGTACTTCAGGTGCAAAATGCAGCTATTTTTTTTCCAGATCCCCAAATGAGAGGAATCCTATGAATGCCTTGAGACCCTGAGATTAGCTCAGTTGGTCAGAGCATGATGCTAATAACACCAAGGACATGGGGTTGATCCCTGTACAGACCATTCACTTAGGAGTTGGACTTATAATCCTTGTGGGTCCCTTCCATCTAAGAATATCCTGTGAAATCCGTGACACTCCAGAAAAAATATGAGCATATATAGCCTTCCTATCTATGGAAACTAGCATAGATTTCAGGAATGATTAATGAAGTGAGGGAGACTAATTGAATTCTATTTTTTTTGTGAGCCATAATTTATTAATTTAAAAATTAGTTTACTTTGTTTAGCTAGTGACAAGGAAATACAGATTGGTGTTTTTCATAAGGACATCTTTTCATTTTTGTACCTCATTGGTACATTTTTCTCAAAACTGGTTCTGATTCACTATAAGAACTATTTGACAATGAAATTTTTACATACCGGCCAAGATCCTACTCCTGTGAGAAGCAAAACATCTTCCTTATAGATGTCAAAAATACTTCCCTAGGAGCGAGGTAGGCTTTATTCAGCATTTTATAGGATCTACTGCTCTGTTTATCAGGTTATATAGTCTCTCAGAAAATGAGATACCATCTGTAGATTCTTATGACAATTAAAATCACCCCATGATGGGATCATAAGGAGTATGCCTGGATATTGTCAACCCAGAAATCTCAAATGTGTGCATAGGTTGATTATATCTCTGTGCAGACACATTATATCTCAGTACAGATACAGTTACGGTCTGAAGCTCCATAAGCTCACATGTTTCAAACGGAGTGTGTGCTGAGCAACTCAGCTGCATTTGCAAATTAATTATCTATTGGTCATGCAAAAGGAGAAGAAAATGCTGGAGTCTCTACCCGGAGTCTTTGCGTACCCAATCAGGTTTATTAGCTGGAGGACTCTGTTGAGGGACTGTGGATGTGTCCTACTTTTCAGTGTGATGCAGGAAGCCACACGAAGCCTTTGCAGCTGAGTCTGTTGGGGTGTGGTGTTCCTGATCTGGGCTGGAAGTGTCTCCATATGGTCTCCAAACCTGGAGCCAAAGCAATTTGCAACCTGTCTTACAAGTAAGTGTTGCGTAAGTACCTAATGCTTGGACACGAACAAGAGCAGTATCTTGAATGGTGAAAATTGGCTTGTCTGTGCATTTTTTTTTAACTGAATGACATTATTTTGAGATGCTGCTATTTTTCAGCAGTCACTTTTGAATTTATACCTTTGTATATTTATGATTGACTGTAAAACTTTTGGAGATGGATCGGCAAGTACTAGTAGCAATGTATTAGTCTTCCAGGAGATGATGGAGCCATAAAGAAAGGATAACTATAAGTGGAAGGGAAGAACTAAGAAAGCTGGCATTGGAAGCAACCTGGAACAAAAGGGAGAAAAACCAGATGTCAAAGAACCAAGACTTTATATGCTTAGAGTTACCTGGTACAATGTGAAACTAAAAGCTATTTAACTCTTGTGTGTCAGAAATGAAAATAACATTGGCACCCCTAGAACCTTCAGTAGCTAGTACCTCTTTTTGCCTTCTAAGAATTTTGAGGAACCACTTTTTCAAAGGTGAACTTTATATGGTAAAAAAAAGGACAAGCACATAATATACATGTAGGTCAGCCTGAAGTATTGTTTTCAGAATACTTTGTTAAATGTTCTCCTGTGCTCTTTTTCCACTGCTGTTCCCTACTTTTATCTAAGTAAAAGCTGTTTGCATGTAAAATACTGAAGTAGATTTAGATGTGTATTGTTCTTGTCAAATTTGTTGATAGTTGCAATTTCTTTCCTTGTTTTGCTTCTCTCTTTGCTGAGGATGCAGAAGAAAAAGCCAAGAAAGAAGCAGAGGAAAATGCTTCCCAGGGAAGAGATGAAAAGGAAAGAGATGAAAAGGATGAGAAGCCAGCTGAAGATGCCACAGCAACAAAGACAGAGAATGGCAAAGAATCAAATCCTGGGGAAAGCAAAAGTGCAGATTCCAGTAAGGATCCTGTAAATGGGACTCAGCAAACAGGCATGAACAAACACAAAGCCTCTCAAGGGAAAAACACACTTAGGACAGGTAAGGGTATGGACTCTCATCACACAGTGAGAGAAGAGAAACAGTATGTCCAGAATGGTGAGTTCTCTTCTGCCACTGAAACGCAAATTCAGCCCTAAACCCAGTATCTCACCATAGTGATAGGGTAATCTGATGTGGCCGTCTGAATTTTTTTGTCTGAATGCCAGGTGCCAAGGCCCATGGCCTTCCCCCTCAGCCACCTGGAAAGGGAAAAATAACCAAAAACAGCACACTGGGAAAACTAAGTTTAGCAATACCGAAGCAGTATGAATTTATGCACACATATATACAGAGAAGAAAAGGAAACTTAATACAACTATATGCATACACACACATAATAAAGAACAAATAAATAAGATCTACTTTCCACAAACAGGCTGTCTCTCTTCCCTGAAGAGAAAATCGCCAGGCAGGCTGAAGGGTGCGTCCTCCTGCACGAAGCTATGGCAGGGTCTAAACCCAAAGCCTTACACTGCCAGAAAAGAACAGACTTGATAACTCCCGTTTGCCCCTTCTTATATCTCAGCTGACATAAAACAGGATGGAATACTTCCTTAGATACTATAAGTTATGTGATCTCGACTCCCAGGAAGGCCTAAAGTCAAACCATTACACCTGAAAAAGAATGTGCTGGGCCTAGAGTCTCCTCCTGAATGTAGGCATAGTCACCTGCATATGGAAATCAGAAACTTCATATTAACTTCCAAGGAGTGTTCTTCAGTAGAAGATGGGATTCATCATACCTGTCTGGGCACTTTTAGAAGAAAGGAAAAATTATTTAATTCATAGAAGTTAGGCAGCCTGTTATGATACACAGTCTGAAAAACTGAAAGAAATATTCTTGGTTCAATGATTGTCTTCATTTCTTGGGTGGAGAAGAGGACAGGGGAAAAAGCAAAATTGACCTATAAACTAATTTTAAAGATAATTAAAGGCATCTTTGAATTGAGTCTCAGGTATAAATCTGCTTTCAGACAGTATTTTTCTCCTCTATTTTTTGGGGGGATGTATTTTATCTATCCTTCCTTTACTGAGTGTTCTTTCAACAAGGAGGGTCACAAGCCTTTTTTTTTTTTTTTTACAGAAACTTTATTCCAGTGTTTTTATCTTGCTGTAGAACTGAGTTAATGTAAGAATCTCATTCTGCACCCAAAAAAAGGTGAAAATGTGTTTGAAAATTCCATTAAACATTAAAAAAACCTTATTAGACTGATGGAAACAGATCAGTTATCTCTAGGTTGTTTCACTGTCATTCCCTGGACAGCTTTTGCTCCCTGAAGCCAATATGAAAAAAATGACAGTACAGCTACACGTGACTTGTCATTATCTTGTCTGGTATCAGGCAGTGCAAAATTAGCAAAAAAGTCATTTAGAAGCTTCATATTAGAAAAAGACTGAGTGAGCATATAAGCTTTGAAAGTTCCAGGCTCAAGCAGTGATTTTAGTTGGCAGGAGGCACAGAATTTTGTTTAAAGTATTTTTGATATTATTTTCATGGTTGCTGGCCTTTTCCAATGATTTCTTCATCATTAGAGTTTTTCTAGATTGGTAAGGCTGTGAGAATCAGAGCTGTTATGCTCTTTTATGATTTTTTTTCAGACATTATTACATGAGTGAATAGAAATGGGCCCCCCAGGAAGACCAAAAGGTTAGGGACATATAAAACCCCAAAAGTTAGACTGAGTCAGACTCTTTTTTTTAAAATTCTTTGTTTTACATGCTTCTAACAATTTGTGGGGTTTGTGCTCTAGTGGTCTTGATAGTACCTTTTTCTGCAGTGTCTGTCTGCTGCAAGTGTCAAAAGTTCTTTGAAAGGAGTTATAATAATTTCTGAAAAATAGCATCTTTCTCAGGAAAAGAAATTCCGCTCCTTAATTTATGGGATATGGCCTTTAGGAGGTACAAACACTGCAGAGACTTTGGGGACTGATGAAATCTTAACATTCATCTGTCTCGATTCACCACAGCTTCCCCTATTTAGTATCTCATCATAATATATTTCTCTGCTTCTGTACTCCCATTCAAAAAGATCATTCTGCTCTGCTGCTGGCTATGGCAGTGTTGATATTACAATACTGAAAAGTCTTTTATTCATAATATTCAATGAAAGTTCAGAAATTGTGTGTCAGGTGAGTTTAAAGTCTCTCTCACTGCCTGTGTGCATTCTCTGAGAGATTGAATTGTGGAATAATGTATGAAGTAATGTAGATGTTCAGCATCTTTCCCTGTACACACTTAGGATCAAGCAACTCCTTTATGCAGTGCTTAAAGAAACTTTATTATCTCATAATTACCATCAACTGTATGATGGTGGGGGAAATGCAAGAACACTTTTATGCTTTGCTAGGTGCATTTTTGTTTAATTTCCTGAATACTCCTTTATTTTTTTTTAAGGCCACCTTTGCCAAACAGACACCTCAGCCCTGTTTGGATCTGCTCATACCTCTCTGTTCAAGTAGCCCAAATCAGTGACAGTTGTGATCAGCTGAGGAGGCTGGTGCTTGTCCTGTATCATTTTGCTTTCATTTTTCTCTCAACCACAGAGTGAGTTTAGGAAGAAAAGCATAGAAATTTTTGAATAAAAGCTGAACAGAACATACTTTTTTTTTTAATCTTGTAAAATACTTTCAGATTTGAAAAACATTTTTCTACTGTGATGAAGCTTAATTGGAGAAGGAGCTCTAGTAACAAGAATAACAAACATGCCAGTGGTTTAGGTACACTGTAGAAGAGGGAGACTTTGCTTCTTTACAATTTTTCTTTTTTTGGAGCTGTTCCAAAAATAAATATCCACTGCCCATGAGTATTTTGAAGCAGATCAGATCCTCTTTAACACATAATACCTTTAATCTTGATCCAAAGGCTGGGAAGTACCAAAATAGTAATACAAATGGATTAAGCATCCCTTCAATACAGCCCTGCAGCATACCTCATATTTACAAAATTCTGAAGTGAGACTTTTATGGCTTTTTGTGTTGAGATGTGTGTTAAAAATTTGCAGCCATTACTCCATGAGGAAAGGACATGCTCCCATCTGGGCCAGTTGCTGTTGCTTCACTGGATATCTGAAGGAAGGACTCCTTCTTTGCTGCCATTTGGACACTGCTACTGAAATAGCTTTGTTCTGCTACAGCTCTCCCTTGAAGTTATTTTTTATTTGATCTTGCATTCAACATTCTCATTCAATGAAGGGATGGTCTGGGAAGTTCTGACATGTTCTGCTGTATGACTAATAGAGAAAAGAAGATGAGAATGACTAGTTAACCTTCCCGACTTCATAAAATACACCCTAGCTCAAGTTGCCATTTTAATTCTGCATCAGCCATTCGTCTGCCAAAGGCCTTGATTTTTTTTAGTTTGCTCAGGAACTCTAAGGGCTGTAATCTATGCTAGGATGATTGTTCCCTGATACAGTCATCAAAGAACCAACTCAAATGAATCTGGATAAAGGAATCTGGTGAGAGAAAGCAAGACAAAATTATAGAGGCCTGTTTAGGATTTCTACGGTGGCTCTTTAAAACAGAGACTTATCATGAAGTCTTGCAGGGTCTTAGTCCCTTAAAAGTATAAGTGTTTCAAAGTCCTGATTTTGAAATGGAAGTTTATGCTCAGATTTTTAATGACCTGCATATAATAAAGGTCTGAGAATCATAATCAGAGGGATTATGAGTTTGCAGGTGTACTTTAAAAGGTTTTGATAATTGGAATACATATAAAAGTAGATTGTAAAGCTTGCTTTTCTGTAGGAGATGGATAATTTCTTTTTTCTGATGCTTTATTCTGTTTGAATGCAGACTTTTCCTCCTAAGGAACATCTCCTTTGGACATTGTAATTTGATTGAGTTATAGGCATTAATAAACTGCAGTCTGCATTAAAATCCTTGTACTGTTGCTTATTGCTTCTTTCTAGGTGAATTAAAGGAAGATAGTAAGTTGGACAAAAGAGATAAGTCCAGTTTTGGGGATGAATCAAAGAAAACAGATGGTAAGGACAACATTTTGTTACATTTTTGTCACCCATTTTTATATGCAATCTATTGTTTCCTAAATGTCTGCAGTTTATTATAAAACAAGAAAAATGTGTGGTAAACAGAAAGAGACTTAACAGAAACAGTCATTAGATTTGAAAAAAAGCCGTTGGGGCATTCTGAGGGAAAATCATTCATTTCACATAATGCCTAGTACCATTTAGTTGAGCTGGTAAGCTTTATCCATCAATTTTTTGTGCAATGCCTGAAAGAAAAATCCTGGATTATTAGAATTGCTTAGTAGGAAATGCAGATTTGTGAGATTCTATCCTTCTGACTTTCTTTGGCCTGCATTCTGGTGTCTATAAGGACAGGTTGCATTGAAGACAAAGAAAACAGAGATAAGAAAAGTGCTGCACTAGATGTCCCTGCTTCACATGATCGCTTGTTATAGTGCACCAGTACAAATGTAAATGTTTTTTGACTTAATTATCTGAAGGGAAATTTGCCCAGTTTTATCAAACCAGTGGTGTGAGAAGCAAGCAGGAGTGAATGAATGCATCAGCATAGAGGTCCTCTATTGAAAGGGAGGCTGATGAAACATTGTTGAACTGAAGCAATCCCAAGCCATACAATGATTTAATGGTCATCTGAGAATAATTTCAGATGAGTCTAAGCCTGATGTAGAGATCCACGGACATTTTCAGCAGCCTCAACAAATTGGAAAAATATCTCCAGATTCAGTGGCATGTTTATTACTCTTATGCACTTCTCGCTTGTGTACCACAGGCCTCTGAGATAGTATCCGAATCCACATTGCTTGAGGCAACTGCTGAAGTATTCCGTAGCAAAAGAAATGAAAACAAATTTTCTAGCATTTTCTGTGTATGTCTCAGTGAAATTCACTGAAACATAGCTATTCCTGAATGTAAATAATACAGTTATTTTTTTTGGTGGTCAAGAAAGATGACTTCATTGTAAGTATTGCAGTTTACTGCAATATCATTTTTTCTTTTATTGCTCCTTATAAGAAATTATTTAAATTCCTGTTGCTCCAGCAAAGTGGTAAATGAAAAGGTTTTACCTCAATTAAAAATGTAGAAAATTTCATCTAGAATAATGTATTAATTTCAGACATAAATATGTACTTTTTCTAAGGAGGCTCCTTAGTAACAGTTGTTTAGAAAAGTTCAGTTACTTTGTTAAGAGATCATGTTACTTCATACTTCTGTTAAGTATCTGTCAGGAAAACAGTCTTTAACAACTACCGTCACAGCTCTTACTGTGGTCATGCTGAAATTAAACACTCAAATAACATGTTACTCTTAAAATGTCCATGAGTATATGCAGCTGTGGTGGTTTTCACCCAGTGTCCACCCAAACCTCCAGGCCCCCCTTTCTCAGAGGGAAAGGAAAAGGAGAAAAGGCAAAAAACAGCTGAGGGATAATGGCAAAACAAACTCAGAGTGACTAAATGCTTAAATTTATTACTAACAAGATAAGAACTAAAACTAAAAGTAATAAAACTAAAAAGTAAGAAACAAATCAGTCTTAAGAACACCCCTCTCCTCCCACTGCTCCCTCCTTCCAGCAGTTCGAGGGAGCAGGGGTTTTGCAGGTGGTTGTTGTTGTTGCAGCCATTCCTCTTGTCCTGTGGGTCACTCCATGGGGGGCAGTCAGGTCTCTGCACCCCAGTGGTCCTCCGTGGGCTGCAGGGGGACAACCTGCTCCACCAAGGTCTTCACCACGGTCTGCAGGGGTGTCGCAGCTCTTAGTCCTTCCCCTGCTCCCATGTGGTCCCTCCCATGGGGTCCCTCCCATGGGAGACAGTCCTCAATAGACCTCTGCAATGTGAGTCCACCCCCCAGGCAACACTTCTATCGGGGGAAAAAACATGCTCCAGGTGGATCTTGTTCTCCAAAAGTATGGCTGCAAGTCTCTTCCAGGATCTCGCTCCATCCTGGGCCTCCCACAGGGCTACAGCTCCTTCGGGCATTCACCTGCTCCTCCAGGGGCTGCAGGGGGGTCTGTGCACCCCGAGGGATCTCCAGGGGCTTCAGGGAGGGGGGGTGGGGTGGGGAATAGCTTTCAGTCCTTCCACCCCCCTGCTCCAGGGTGGGGTCCCTCCTTCTCCTCCTCCTGCTCCGACCTTGGTCTCTGTGTTGTTATCTCATGGCTGGAATTTTTTTCCAACTGCGCAACTCCTAATTCTTAAATATGCTATCACAGAGGTGTGACTATGATTCTTAATTGGCTCAACTCTGTCCACCAGTAGGAAGTCCTTCCTGGACCTGGCTATCATTGGCTCCACAGGACAGGAGAAGCTTCTAGCAGCTTCTAACATAAACCATCCTGGAAGCGCCCCACTTCTACTAAAATTCAGCTACAGAAACCCATGACAGCAGCTCTGTGTGTAACTATCAAGACCCGAGAAGAATGAATGGGCAGAATGACTGTTCTCCCTGCTCCAGTGGGTGATGGCTGAACAACAGCTGTGCTGGAAGGCTGCAGCCTTTGCAGAACCAGGGGGATACAGAAATGCCGTGGCTATTTAGGAGGATCAGGAGCACCAGCCCAGCCAAGAGGGTAGACCTGTGAATCCCAAACTTTGAGGACAAGGTTACATTTGAAAACCTTCACTGTCAATGTCTTAGAAAGATTAGGGACATCTATTTAGTTAGGCTGAAGGACCAAGAAGTGAATGTTTCATGCTGACTTGAAGATTGAGGGTGTGAATTTAGTTCCTTGCAATGTGCTCATCTTTGTTTGGTGTTATTTGTACTTGTTATTTATTTTCCTCTAGGAGAAAGTTCAGACCAATACTATGGGTACTAGTTGAATACAATGAATAAGCAACTTGTAACCATGTAAGTCTGTTACAAGTACAATTTACAGAGTGAATGTTCTTCATAAAGATACTGTAGAGGCAAATTATAGCTAGTGATCTCATTGATAAAAATCAGGAGAAAAAATGTGAATTATGTGCCTTAGGAAAAAAAGCACTAGGGTGACACTTCTGTTTTGCCAAATACTGCACAACCTGTTCTGTCCATTAGTCACTCCAGAGCAAATCTCCATGTGAGGGATGGGGAGGAAGGAACATTATCCTTGGATAATACATAGCTGTTTACAGGCTACTGAAATGTTTACTCAAGCATATGTTTTCTCTTGTGCCAGTGATGGTCTTTCACATGCCACATGTTGGTAAAAAAAGATTAAGCAGGAGATCTAGAAAGATTGAAGTTATGGCTATAATGCACTCACTACATGTAGTGTGCTGGTGGGGGAAATTCAACCTGAACCTTTTTCAGGGTCAAGGGTACTTGGGTTTTATAACATCTGGTTTGTTCTTGGGTTTTCCAACCTCTGTTCAGTATGTAGCTGGGGGGTATTTGTATTAAACAGATGCCCATTGTGGCTGTTTATCCACAGATATCCAGAGGCCCCCAAACAAAAGCTTCCCCCCTCCCTCCCAGCTGCAGGGAGAAAAGAGGGGGAAAGAAAAAAAAAAACCATGCTGGATGAAAGGTGGGTTCTAATACTACTGAAGCAGTATGAATTTATACAAATATTCAGAGAAGAAAAGGGAATTTAATATTACTATATGCACACACACGCATTAAAGTACAAATAAACAAGGTCTATTTCCCAGAAAGAGACATGTAGCTCTTCCCAGAGAGATAGCAAGGTCCACGGCCGATGCCCTTCACCACTGGAAAGGACTGACTCAAAACTTCCATCTATGACTTCTTATATTTAAGCTGACTTAAAATAGGATGGAATACTTCACAGCAAACCATGTGATCTGTCTCCCAGGAACGCCCAAAGTCAAACCACCACACCTGTGTGTGTAGATTTACCAAGAGAGCTCAAGGTTTCTCACCACTACCTGTTAGAATCATCTGAAGCCCTGAACGCAACTAATGTCACTCTGCTACCCTGTCCTGCAACACAGGCATTCTGAATCCAGTGAAGAAAGTTGCAAATCATATTTTGAATAAATCTTTGTAGCATCAAGATCCAAGCTGCTTTTTATAATTATATACATAGGAAGTTATTGTAATATCTTCTTAGAGGAATACTTACATTCCAAAGTGGTTCTGACGTAGTGACCAGGGTCACAAAGAAATAGCCATTACATGTTGACACAAAGATGTTGAAACTGCACACTTGCATTGTAGTTAGAGGTGTGAAATGTAGCTTCTGTGTCAGTTACCTTGAAGCTGCCAAAAATACTGCAGTGGACATGCCTCCAGGAATAGGGATCAAGGTCACTGAACTATGACTCTAGACAGAGCTTTGTATGACCAAGTCTATCCATAGCCAACTAATGCTAAAGCCAGTTTAAGGATGGCTATATAAACTGTAGTCATGCCTTGGATTTCAGACTTAACTGTTTCAAAATCCTGTGCAAGTCTCTTGAACATACAGCAGTCTCCTCACGTTAATCTGATTTTCATATTATTGGCATTTTTTTTTCCTTGTAGGAGATACTGCTTCTTACTCAATATTGCCCCTTTTTTCAGTTCCAAGAAAAGAAATGTGGGGCTGCCATTTCCCACATAAAGACACAACCCTGTCAGATGTTATCAGCACAAGTAGTTCATCAAATGTTTCCTGTGGGAAAGAAAACCCTTGAACCATTTTGGAATACTTAATTTTCCCAGGTGAAGTCATTGCTTTGAAACCGTTTGAGTGGAAAATTGTAAGCAGTCGCATGGACAAAATTTTTATCTACATTTCAATCTTTCTTTTTTTGCAATTTTTTTTTCTCACAGAACTAACAACAAATGAGAAAACTATTCTTCCCCATTTCAGACTTGATATAAGGAAGAAATTTTTTACAGCTGTGGTAGGCAAATAGTGGACTAGTTTGTCCTGTGAGGTGGTAGATGCCACATCCCTGCAGCCTTTCAAGGCCAGGTTGAACAGGGCTCTGAGTAATCTGACCTAGTTGAAGATGTCCCTGCTCATTGCTGGGGAGTTGGACTGGATGACCTTTAAAGGTCCCTTCCAACCCAAAATATTCTGATTGCGTGATTCTATAATTACCACTTTCACAGGTTATTTCTACTGCCTCATTTTTTTTTCTCACTGGAAAAAGACCGCAATGTTAACACAAAGTTTTTGATGGAACCCTTTGTTCTGGGGACCAAAATGCCTTTTATGCAATCAAATATACTCTCTCAGTTACAAATTGCAGACAAATAAAAGGTTCCTTTTTTGTGTGTTTGTACTGGGAACTTTTCATTCTAGTGGTAACATACAGATATTAACACAGAAATACATAGGATATTTAGATGTTCAACAGCTACTGCATGCAGTAAAAGCCTATGCCCTGGGTGTGTGTGATGAGCAATGCTCCCACCTCGCGGTCAAATCGAAGTCCTGCATGTTGACAGGTCTTCATTTAAATACTACATTCTTCTATGCAGTGCAACAGAACAAAATGTAGTCAATATAATATAATGCAATATACTACAATATGCAGCCTTTTAAATATGTGGACTATATTACAGGTTTACTAGAAATTGAGGTTTTAGTTTTCTTTATTTTGATTTTGTTATGTTGTTTCTTCACAGTAGTTAAAAAACTTTCCTATGTGCTTTTAACAGTTACCATGCCAACATGTAGAGCTGTCTTTTGGTCTTAATTTTTCTTGATAATCATTCCTTGACCAGCAAGTGAAAATTCTCTGAGTATTAAGTTAAAATACAGGGTCTTAATTTCTTCCTGTTTCAGTTGTCCCAAAAATCAAGTAGCAGAGTAGATGGCACAGTATGTTGTTATCTGAGAATGCTTTTGGTATAGGAACATAGTGGTGTGAAGAAGTCATGATGATGGCTCCACAGTTATAGAGACAGTTGAATTTATAAGAGTCGTCACAGCTTCATGTGGCGAATCTGCTCAACAATTTAAGAATTGCCTGTTTTTTCAGCCTTCTGCAAGATATGATTTTTGTATGTATCAATCTAGCCAGGACTGCTACATAGCAATGAGCAGTAAGTAGACTTCTGATGATATCTGGCTAATGTAATATACTTAATGCCGGTGTTTTAAAACAGATTACTCATGTAAGCGTATAAATGAAGAGCATTTGGCTATGTCTTCTTGAAAGAGATGAAAAGGTAAATTTCATGTCATATAAATAAGGGTGCCATTTCTGTTTCTGTTCCAAAAACAAAAGCCGATCTCTCCATTATTGTCAGAAGCAAAAAATTTATAAGACAAACATGTAGTATTTCTACTTGCTGCCTGATAGTGCTTTTGATATTAGATATCATAATCTGGCAACAGTGGCAAATAGGAATTACAGTAGTGTAAGACTACTTCTAAAGATAGTCTCCTTCCCTTTATCACTTCTTATTTATGGCCTATTACTTGAATTACACCAGAGCTTATTGTCCCAAGTTACAAATCAGAAAGCTTTGTACTGTTAGCTTCTCGAAAAGCTTGCTTGAAACAAGAAGGTGTGTTACTCTCCAAAAAGACACTTGTCACCATAATTTATCTCTGTTGAACAATTGTTCCATAGTAGTGCAGTATAGGATAACTGGAGGGTGGAAAAGCTGCTGTGCTTTTTAAAACCCTTTTTGTGCTCATTTGAAAACATGAGTGTGTCTAATTTAGCAAGTGGCACCTGAGGCAAGCTGGAATTTGCATAGAAGAATGCATTCTGAAGAAGGTTTTATGTAGCTTTAATAATACAGTTTATGTAGTTTTAATAGCAGTGTGATCTTTGAAGTAAATTACATTGCTAGCATCTCAATGAGGGAGACTATGTCACCATGGTACACATGCTTGCTGAGACTATGTGCAGTATGTAGAAAGGTACCTTTAAATTATGCAGATGATTTTGTAACTTGTCATGGGTCTTTTTGTGTGTAAATCTTATGGAAAACACGTGGTTTTCTTTTGATGTTGAGACTTTCATGTGTCTGCTTTCCATTGTTCAGGCCATGAGAGCTAGATACATAGTCTTTAGGATGTTTGATTGCTTTTTGCTTCTATTTCACATGAAGTCACAAATATATGTAGCAATTTGAAATATTGTGAATATCATTTGTCTTGATTTAAGTGAATATTTGGAATATTTGTGGAAAAAAACATAATCACTGGGGGCAATATAACTAGGGGTTTTTGGGTAGTTACCTTTATGGGGAACATTTTTTCATGTTACCTCTGGTCCTTTAGTTCTGCTCAGAGATGGTCTATGGTTGCATTACTCCTCAGGGATAACATTCATGATCCTGGAGGCATGGAGAAATGTGCAACTTGCACAGAACATTTCAGAAATTCCTTCTTGGTTTTTCACTGACAGCTCTTTTCTTGCACCATTCAGGGAGTAGAGATCTGTGACCTTGCTTCTGTTTTGAGCCTTACCCTGTTTAGGAAAATTTGCCTGTACAATGACACATAGAAATTCTCTGCTTCAGCAAGAGAAGAGTCCTCCTTGTTTTCCTGCTCCATGAATTTATGTCCAATCCAGTGACAATTAGGCCTCTTTTTCTCGATGCAACACTTAGCCCTCAAAGGGAAACAAGGTCATGTACAAAGCGAGTGACTGAAGAGAAGGGGGAATATGAAACGGCTCCTCAAAAGACATTGGTGACCTTTAAATTGCATCTTATCTCTTCTTCACAGAACAACTATCTTCCAATTTGAGAATACCAGCTGCAGGTATCTTACCTGACAGGGACTCAGACAAAGTATAGCATCCCACCCTGAAGCAGAAAGGAACACACAGGTGTGCAGATGCTCATGATAGAAAAGTGTAATCTTAATTACTTATGATCATTGCTTGATCCATCAGTAGACAAATTTAAGAAGGGGGAAAACCTATTGGGCAAAAGAAATTGCATCAGACAAGAGAGGGGTGAGAATATGGAAGAGAAACAGCCATATAGACACCAAGGTCAGTGAAGAGAGGGAAGTGCACCAGGAGCTAAAGCAGATACTCCCCTACAGCCCATAGTGCAGACCGTGGTGAGGCAGCTGTGCCTCTGCAGCTCATGGAGGTCCATGGTAGAGCAGAGATCCACCAACAGCTCCTGGAGAACCCTGTAGCAGAGCAGGTGGATGCCCGAAGTCTCTTACCCTGTGGGAAGGCTCCTGTGGCCTTGTAGAGATAGGACCCCGTACTGGAGCAGGTTTGCTGGCAGGACTTGTGACCCATATGGGACTGTAGTAGTTTAACCCTGGCCGAAGGCGAATATCCAGAGGCCCCAAAACAACAGCTCCCCCCTCCCCTCCTCAGGGGGAAAAGAGGGAAAAAAAGGAACCACACTAGGTGAAAAGTGGATTCTAATACTACTGAAACAGTATGAATTTATACAAATATATATGTATATCTATACAGAGAAAAGAAAGGAACTTAATATTACTATATGCACACACACACAAGTAATAAAGAACAAGCAATCAAGGTCTACTTCCCAGAGAGAGATATGCAGCTCTCCCCAAAGAGACAGCAGGTCCCCGACCGATGCCCTTCACCGCCAGAAAAGGACTGACTCAAAACTTCCGTCTATCCCTTCTTATATCTAAGCTGATGTAAAATGGGATGGAGTACTTCATTTGGATACAGCAAACCATGTGATCTGTCTCCCAGAAAAGCCTAAAAATCAAACCACCACAGGGACCCATGCTAGAAAAGCCTTTTCCCGAGGGCCTGAGCCCTATGGAAGGGGCCTACACTGGAGGAGTTAATGAAAAACTGCAGCCTTTGGGAATGACTCACATTGGAGAAGTTTGTGGAGGACTGTCTTCTGTGGGGAGAAACCCATGCTGGATCAGGGAAAGAGTGCAAGGAGTCCTTCCCATGAGGAGGAAGGAGCAGCAGAGACAATGTGTGATGCACTGACTATAACCCAAATTTCCTATTGCCCTGTGCCCTATGGAGGAATAGGTAGAGAATCAGGAATAAAGTTAAGTCCAGGAAGGAGGGAGGTGTGGGAAGAAGCTGTGTTTTAAGATTTTGTTTTACTTCACAATATGCTGCTCTAATTTCATTGGTAATAAGTTAAATCAATTTCCCCAAGTAAATTATATTTTACCTGTGCTGGTAATTGGTGAATGATCTTTCCCTTCCCGGATCTCAAACCAGGAGTCTTTTATTATATATTCTCTCCCCATGTTCAGGTGAGGAGGGGAGTGTCAGAGTGGCACCTGGTGTCAAGCTAAGGTCAACCCACGCATCTTTCTTGCACCTTGAAAAACATTGAGGTGCTTGTTTCCATCCACAGTGGAACATCTCTTTATGAAAACAGTGATCTAGCTTTTGCCCCATACATACTTGGAGCTTTGAATTGTGTTTTATTACGAAATATAGAATAAACGTCAACACTTAATCTTCTAGGTGGCTTTACATACTGTCTGATTGTTTTCATACAAGCTTTACTCAGGAAACTCAAACATTTTTTGGTTTACCCAAACTTTTGCTAATGTATTCATTGTGTTTTTATGTGTTTTTATGTATTTCCATAATATACTGGTAGGGAAAGAATATATAACAACTAAACTCCTTTGTCACTGACACCAGGACAAGTGTAATGCAAATTGTCAAGGAACCATAAAGCTCAACATCAGTGTGAACAGGACTAGAAATTGTTTGACGTCATGAATGATTTACAGATAATTATGTATCAAAGCTCCAAAAGCAGAATACCTTCTACACTAATACCATTTCCCCTCCTAGCAAAATAATATTAAGCACTTGGATCATCTGCTGAATTAAAGCAATGGTATTTAAATTGCCTTACAAAACAAGTATTCAAAACTTTATTTCCAACAGCATTTATTCTTGTTTTCCCTTGTTTTAAAGAAGATGCAGTCATCTTTGAGTAGTATTTTGTTTTCTTAAAAAAAGCCCCCAAACACTCTAAAATTTCTCATCCCTTAAAAATACAGATAACAAAAATTAATTAACTTGCAATGCATATTTCTTCTTTATTTCATTGATCTCCTGGACTGTGTTTCTTAGGCTTCATACATCTCTGGTGCAATGGAAGCAAGAAAATATCATAAGCATGCAGAATTTATTTCTTCATGGTCTTAATTTCTTCATGGTCTAAATTACCTTTGAAAAGGCTTTCAAATGCCTTTAACATGAATCAGGATCTTCCAGTGCTGAGAACTGAGCACTTAGATTTTCAACATCTTAGTTTTATTTTGAGCACTAGGAATAACTTTTACAGTGCTTTTCAAGTGGAAAAGCCACAGGTTCTGACTGAGCCCACTTTAGCATTCAGGGAAACAAAAAATATGCAGGTTTCAGGGGAAAAGCTGATGCCAAAAAGCACAAAATAAATGAACAGAGACAATTTGGTCTTTAAGCAGCAAAGGTATTTATTGCCGACAAGAAACGAGGTAATATATCCAGTTGGCATTCAAGATTACAAAATCTGAACATACATCTCCATGGTGTTATGACATCCAATTATCATATTCCTAGGGGTTGGGGTTTGGCGGGGCTTGGGGCAGAGTCTTCCAGGATCTTCTCTTGGCACAATTTGTAGGTGGTCTTTCTGGCCTTCAGCCTCTCTTCCGGGGTTGTTTTCTCCTTTTTCTCACTGTGACCTCTCCNATTACAAAATCTGAACATACATCTCCATGGTGTTATGACATCCAATTATCATATTCCTAGGGGTTGGGGTTTGGCGGGGCTTGGGGCAGAGTCTTCCAGGATCTTCTCTTGGCACAATTTGTAGGTGGTCTTTCTGGCCTTCAGCCTCTCTTCCGGGGTTGTTTTCTCCTTTTTCTCACTGTGACCTCTCCACCTTTCTTTGTTAGGTGTCCTATCCAGTTATGCTTGCAAAACTCCTTGGCTCAAGGACTTCTTAACCTTATTCAAATGTTCATGTTACCCTGATTTATGACCACTAGGTTTATTGTATAGTGCTCCTAGCACAGAACAAGACAAGTTATCCATCAAGTATCAAGCAGAACAAGCATCTAGCAATTTTCTGACAGAGCAAGGTACCTTTACTAATTCAGTGAACTCTTTTAGGCCTTACTCTTTCTTCAAACCTTACAAAATTAAAAGGTCACTCCTGCAAAACGCTGAGTGAGTCCACAAAGGAATAAAAGGCAGCAGACTAAGTGATCTATCCCAGCAGCTGCAAATACTTCCATCATTTGCAGTAGGAAATCCTTTTGGGTCTGAGATGCGATTACTCAGACTACTATTTCACCTTGT
Source organism: Formicarius rufipectus (assembly GCA_013399695.1). Classification (NCBI taxonomy): domain Eukaryota; kingdom Metazoa; phylum Chordata; class Aves; order Passeriformes; family Formicariidae; genus Formicarius; species Formicarius rufipectus. The sequence continues at coordinate 46,587 of VXAU01002197.1, read as the reverse complement.
TGTGCACTTCATCAGTAGTAATTGCTATATGATATCAAAGATCATACAGGAATTTGTAATTTCTTTTGTTATTTCACTCAGTGCCTGGGTGGAACTGAGTGCTGGGAGTGAGATGAGCTTGGAATAAATAGTCTTACCCTGAAAAGCCTGGGCTGTTAAGTGAGGGTAGAAGCTACTTTCAAACACAGTTTCATCTTTGCTATGAACAGTTGAACAACCATGCTGGGTCAGACCAAAGGTCCCTTTAGCTCTCCATCACCCACCAAACAATATTTCATATCAGAGATCTTAATGAACAAAGAACGAAACAAGCACAGTGTGTGTGTCCCCTGCAGCTTTCTATGTTTCAGAGGACCAAGGCAGAATTCAAATCTCTGACTTAGTCTGTGATGAATTTTTCTTCCATTACTTTGTCTAATTAACTTTAGAACTGTGATACTTTTGTATATTGGACACTGAGGAAATGCAATTCAAAATTACTTAGGCATTATGTGACAAATCACATTTTTTTATTGTTTTCAAATTTACTGCTTGATAATTTCATTTGGTAACTCCCTTCTTGAACTGTGAGTAATTGTTACCTTTCACATTCTTGATGCCACTCATAGTTTCATCTACTTTTTATTATTCTCCCTGGGACTCTCTCTTTTCAGGGTGAAGAATCATATCACATGAAGTTTGTGTATTCATCTTTCCTTCAATTGTAATCATTTTGCTATCTATGTGTTTATGTTAGCATGTAACACAGTTGAGTTACATGTGGGCTTATTGGGATGTGAGAACATAATCTGTTTTTATTAGAAATGAGAAAACCTGTAGGATTCAGTTTGTCTCTTAAAGTTTCAACAGTGTAATCCTGGGTAATTGTGGTGTCTTGTGCTTTCTTCAGAATTAAGTGTGGTTATAATGCTTCAGAGACGCATACTTGAGCAGAAAAAAAATCAGGGACCACAAACAAACCTCACAAACAGTTTCATTCATGGTAACTCAAGCAGTCAAAGTAGCTTCTGGGAAAAAAAGCACCTGTCCACAGAGTCTTTATTCCATATCACACTGTCCTGCTGTCTGCATTCAGCATTTATTTTTTTAGGAGAGTGTCATACCCCAGGAAGTCTCCCAGCCCCTTAGCAGACATTTTTGTCTTATTATATGTAGACAGAGAGAAAAGAGGCTTTTCTTTTAAAGGCACCGTGAAAATCACAGGGCTCAGCCTTATCCTGATAGCCTGGCCTGGCACTGGAGACCATGGGGAGGTGTCCTGAGCCCTCTCTGGGCAGTGCTGTGCTTTTGGCAGCTGGAGAAGAAAGGAATGGAGGTAAAAGGCAGGCATCTGTTTAGAGTGGCAGAGCTGGCCACCCTCAGAAGCAGCCCTGTGAGAGGTCAGCTCTCCACTTCCAGTTGGTGTACCTAGTGTCACACCTGGGAGTATAAGTCAATACAGAGCAGGTGATGTTTTTGAGTTAGCCTAAATTCTAACATGAGTCTAAATGTCTCTGGGGTTCTGTTCCTGTCCTCAAACTGGGTAGCAGATTTTGAAAGGTTGCATTAGACCGGCATAATAAATGCCAACTGTTAAACTGGTAGTTCTTTTAAGACCTTGGACTCCAAATTGGGTTTTTTTATTGCTATAAGAGAGGTAAATGTGTGAGATTAATCACTGTGCAAAACTGACAGTTGGCTTCCTTGCTGTATGGATATACTCATATGCTGAGTAATTCTGTGTGAAGAAAAGACAAACTGCAGTCTATTTTCACTTCTGTACATCAGTCTGTATAGATAGTTCAGAAAGTTCTGCTTTGTAGTTCAGCAAGCAAAAGTTAAAAATGCCTTACTGTAAACTACAAACTGACGCTTGCAGTGGGTGCTGGTATCACATGAAGGGCTGCAGAAGTCACGGACATTTACATTAGTGATCAAAGGGAAGGCCAGTACTCAACCTTGACAAACAAAGTAAGTTTGTCAGTGCCAGTGAAGGAGTGACGTGGATTCAGGCAAGGCTACTTCAGATAATGACATTACCAAGTGAACTGTACACAGAACACTGCATATTCATTCTTTTTCCTCTTTTAATTACCTCTGTTGATATATGCTATATTTACACTAAAACTGTTGTGAGACAGAGACTGAATCACACCCACAGTTAAAGTAGTTGTAGGGAAACTGAATTATATCCAAAGGAAGATTCAGCTAGGAAATCAGCACATCTGCTCTACCAAGCAGAAGAACAATTGAAAGCAAATGCTGCACGGGAATATTCCTGCTGGAGTTGATGATGTAGCTAACAGGAGGAAAAAGGAATATATCATAGAATGTTATGGGATTGGAAAGGACCTTAAAGATCATCTAGTCCCAATCTCCCCTGCCAAGGACAAGCACACCTCCCACTAGCCCAAGACCTTGTCCAACCTATCTTTGAACACTGCTAGTGTTGGGGCATTCACAGCCTTCCTAGATTGACTCAGTTCTCCACAGGAAACATCTAGAGTGTAGAAAAGGCCATTGCATTTTCCCTTATTTCATTAATGGGGCTGGAGGGTTAAAATTCCTGCTGAGATTCAGCAAATCCTTTAAGAGATTCAAATACATCATGTAGTCCACCTGGCCCAAATGATTACCTTTCCTTCTGTGTCAGTCTTTTCTCTTTAAAGGATGTCTATGATACATGTTACAGGACTGTTATGATCCTGTTAATGACAGTAAATCAGGCTGAATCTTTTAGTTGTGAAATATTAAGGAAGTTTAGTACTGTTGTTGTGGTTGTTACTATTGCCTGTTGTAGATTATGTGGGAAATGTGACAATTCAGTCTAAATAAATCCAATGAAATGCTGGAAGCCTAATTCTTTAAAACAGTGTCTTAGAATTGCATCAGTGAGCAAGATACTGTAGTAGCAATTTACAGGGGGCCATCCTGAAAGAAAAGGTCACTGTGCTATCTATACAGAATAAAAATATACCTGCTCACTAATGGATTTGTGCAGCCGATGTATGTATTCATCACATACAGTGCAATCCAGCAGAAAAGATACTTGCTTTGGCAGTCCTATTTCTCCTTTTCCAAAATACTACTTAAAAGAAAAAAAATTATATATTTATATTTGCATATACATACACAAACACTGGTTTCCTGAAAGGGACCAAGAGACATTCTGATATAATCACATCTTCCATTGCATGCCTAGCCTTACAGATCTCTCCTTGGACTGAATCTTCTTGGTTGACGGCCTCTTTAAATTGCACTTTCAGAATCTGCTGACATAAGCCTTGTCTGAATAACAGTAGCAAAACAGGGTGCCAGGTGTATTCAGGTAACCAGTTGGGACAGCCAATGCAGAGTCAAATATTCATGTTCCTGTTTGAAGCTTTTCCAGAGGATTTCTCTAAAGGTCTATGAGGACAGTTGGATAGGGTATCCTCTTTAAATAGAAACTGTTCTCTTTCACTAGAAATAACAAAAAAGTTTTCTTGTCTACATTTCTTCCTCAGGGAGATCTGTTCACTGGGAAGATGCAGCTGGGTATAACTACATAGAAAACAGTTATGTTTGTACATTCAGGATAATGTTAGTCAAATATAGCCCAAATAATGAAGCCAAAAGATTATAAATATTTGACAGAGGAGGCAAGCACATTCTAAAATGCACATATTTTGTTATATTTTTGGCACTTCTCCATACATAAGATTGTAGTTTTCATTGAAGGCTCATTGGAAGAAAAAGGCTTTTAAAATATGGTGCTTTTTTGTGTTTGGAGCATTTTCTTTTCTGAACCTCAAACCAGTTAGTAAAGTTGCCTTCATACACTAAAAGGTAATGAAAAAGCTGTTCAGGGTGATCAGAGAGCCCTGCAGCAAAGAAACCCAAAGGAATCTCTCATTCTGAACATGCCGCACTTTGTTACATGAACTTCTTGATCCCAAAGTTTAAATTTCAGCTGGATTATTTTGATTGCAATAGATTTTGATTTGTTCCAGACAGAATGATATTTCCAGTTGAGCCCGTAAGAGATATTACCTTGGTGTGCCTTTCACGCTTTCAACAGTTAAGCAAAGCTGCACTGTTTGCAAGAAATGAGGCTGTCTAAACTGATACCCTTCTTTTTATTACCCAGATTACCTACCCCATTGACAAAGGGGAGAAAGGCAGCATTTGACACTTCTTTTTTCTTTTTCTTCTTTTTTTTTTTTTTTTTTTCCCAGATACAGAAGAGTAAAAATATATTTAAAAAAGAGACTGGAGATTTCTTTCATCATTCTATCTGAGCCTCTTCATTCCTGTTCTTCTGCAAAGACCAGTTTCTGAGAAAGGCATTAAACAACTTTTGAAACACTCCTCCTCATGGCTGCTTCACAGCTAATGATTCTGGGTTCAAGGGTGGGGGCCTTGTTTTTTTTTGTGTGTGTGTGTTTTTTTTTTGTTTGTTTTTGTTTTGTTTTGTTTTGTTTTTGTTTGTTTCTTCATGTATGCATGTTTTTTGTTGTTGCTATTTTGGGAAGTTCTTTTGTTAAAAATTCAAATTGGATTTCCTTGGTGCAAATGGTTCCATTTTTCTGGACAAGTCAAGCAAATTGAAGATAGTCATCCTCAAAAGCTGGTATTGCCCTTTTCTATGACTCAACTTGTGAAACCCAACACTAGAATGATGCAAAAAAATATAAAAGGAGAAAAAAAAACAACCTCTTGATAATATTTTTCTTCTGCTCTCTTCCTTTTCCCTAAGAAACTATTCCAGTTACTAGTAGACAAAATTTGATATCAGTTTTGCTCTTGCTGTAGAAAATCTTATTAATAAGAATGGTGACTTTGTAGAATCATTTGAGTTTTGTTAGGGTTTTTGTTAGGGTTTGATATATTTCCCAGATAATACAATGATAGCAAAATGTTTTTGTTTCTAAACAGCAGGCAGACTCACTGAACCCTAAGTTTTGTTCTCTTTTTGTAGTTAGGAAAGGAAGAACCAATGAAAGTAATATTCACTTGGGGCAAATTTTGTTGTCAGACTCTGAGAGCATGTATTAATGTATGGCTTGATGTGCCTGCTTGACTTGATGTTGCAGATAGTGATCTGTTTCCCACATTTTTTCATGGACCACTAGTAATAGCTGTTTGTCTGACCTGAAGATCTAGGAGAAGAGGGGCAGCAGGGAATCACATAGATCAACTTTTACTTTTATCTCAGTGTGGTCTTTCATCACTGACTGAATGGACAGGCCAAAGAAAAGGAAAAGTGCTATTGGATAGGTATGGACAGACAAAACCAAAGTAAGAGAAGGTGTATAAGAAGCATTAAACACATATGTTAAGTGTTTTTCTGGCTTGGGATATTGATAAGGATCCAGTTAATTGTAAGTAATTTGTAAGTAAGTAAGTCCAGAAATCAAGATGTACAACTGTTTTTGCAGCACACCTTTCTCTTCAGGATGGCATCTTGCTGTGTTAATCAATTGCATTTTACAAGGAATCAGACTCCTGTCATGGATCTTTTCTATGTAGAAAACACACAGAACACTGGCTTAGGAAGGTAAATCTTTGGTGTTTCCTTTTCATGTTCAAAAGCGAAGAACTTTACAGCCAGAGTTTGAGTCTTTGTTCCTTCTTAAATTGTGTCAGGGATGAGCTGCCTGTGACACTAGTAAAAATTAGAGCAGTGAGCTTAGCCTAAATCCACATTTTAAACACGAATACCTTCTTACTTAAGAGTGTCTGTATCTGGGATTCTCATTATTGAGACTACAGACATTTTTAGTTCTTTTTTTGGTACACCAGAGTTTGCATTTTTTTCAAAGCCAGAGATCTAGATTAGGTTCATGCTGAGAAAAGGTTGTGTTTCAATCACCTGTTTTTAGAAAGAAGTGCAAAACTAATTCTTGAAGTTCTTATATCTTGCATTTGGCTTCACTGAACCAGCTCATTTAAATAAAACATAAGTGGATGTAGTGTTCCCATTTGTGAGCTCCTGGTTCAGTAGAAGCTCTGGGATAAATTTTTGAGAAAAGTGGAGTGCTGGGAGGATAGTGGCTCAACATTGAGCATATTTCATCTTGTGTGACAGGCGGAGGGCTATGTCAACACTTAGCGCTATTCTGCCTCCTCTTTCCCTTCTTCCATAAGCCTTCAGCCCCAATAAAAGTGGCAGAATATTGACTTCCAGCTCCAACCAGGGTCTTTGAAGGCATGTTGATGAATTATCAATAGTGCAGGACTGAATACCGTCAGTGACCCAGTCTCTGCTTAGTGAGATTTCTTCCTGAGATCAGTGGGAACGTAGCCTAACAGTGTTTGGTCAGAGATGCAGAATGATTTAGTCAATATTTTTTAAGTTACCCTTACCTCGTATAGTGACTAAAGATGCCTTAGATTATGCACAGTAGAATAATAACAATTAAAAAAAAAACCACAAACCACTAAGTCTTCATCTGTTTCTGGTATCTATATTTTCTTTCTTTCTGGGAGTGACTTCTTTCAGACAGCCAAACCAAACCACTTAATTCACAGTTGATCAGTTCTTGTTTCTCATGCATTAGCACAAAGGCTGGAAAATGTTTTTCCTCTGTTACTAGGGTTATTCAGTCTTGGCAGGAGCTGATAAGATTTGCTGTCTCTTGGGGCCTGGAGAGCAGAGTTGCCATTCTAGAAGAGATGCTGTAGGCAAAGTTACTGGTCTCAGCACACAGGTATACAGCAAAATGTTTTGGAATATGAAAGCAGTCAGCTAACATGCTCCTGTTTTTAACTCATCTGTGTAAGGTACAATGGATTATTACCATTTTTAGAACTTTCTGTTGTTATGTAAAAAAATCTCCATGAAATCTCTTAGCTGGGAGAATATCTAAAGTGAAATTTAGAAATTGAAACCCTACAAAGAGACCTGGCCAGGTGAAAGTATCTATTGTGGGCTTGCCTCCCAGGGTCACACCTATGATTCCTTTCTTTGCCCCGCCCCCACCCCTTTGAAATACTCTTCAGCATTGTGCTAGTGCATCATGAACCAAAGAATGGTATGTTTAGACACCTCCCAGTTAAACTTGAGATCAGTCACTGTGCAAATGTGTAAAATAATAATAAAAAAATAATTTTAAAATTACATAACTGCTTTCTCTTATTTTATTTGACAGAAGGAAACAATCAAAAAAGTGGAAAAGTGGCAAAAAAGTAGAAAAGTGGCAATATGTTCATCAGCTAATGGCATGTGTTTATAAAGAGTGAGAAAGGATTTTTGTTTTTACATCTTTGCCTAACTTTCCTCAGATATATTAAAATTATGTTTTCAGATGCCTTCCTTTTCCATCCTCAGTAAGACTGCATAAGCAATGAAAAAGCCAGAAATGCTGAAAATATAAGGTCCATACTATTTTCCTCATGCCAAACTTCTACAGAATTATTTAGGAGCACTCATCTGTAGGCACAGCAGAGTCTCCTGGTGTGAGTGCTTTTCACAGAGGGCATAGGCTAAGATGGTGTGTGATAAGGACAGCACTCTTCCACTTCTTCACTGACTGCTGATGCTCTCAGAAAGCTCTGCCTTGTTGGAAGAGCACCATATGTCTTCTGCTTCCCAAAAACTCTTGTATAATTTGGGAGGGAGATTCAGTCACTTAACCCAAATGAAAGAGAGAGGATGCCATTGCAAGTATCTCTACCAGTGCTTTTTGTTTTATCTGAAACTTGTGTTCAGGGAACTAGCAGACCTTTGACTCATGGTGACATAGTGCTTGAACTCCTGGACACACTATAATAATAAAACAAACAAAAAACCTGTCAGCATGTTTTCATAGAATCTTAGAATCGGAACAGTTTGGGTTGGAAGGGACGTAGTGGACATATGAATGTTATCTATTATAACCGCTCTGCAATGAGCAGAGGTTGTCTTCAACTAGATCCCATCCAGCCTGACCTTGAATGCTTCCAGGGATGGGGCATCTGCTGCCTCTCTGGGCAACCTGTTCCAGTGTCTGACCACCCTCATTTTATTCTGTTCGTTATTTAAATGGCTCAAAGGGTGACAGTGATTTGAACTATGCATTTCTGTGACAATATTCAAGAAGTAGTCAGACATGAGGAAGAAGGAATTTATTTTCAATTGTTTTTTAATGTGCTCTCTCAAAATACTGAAGTCAACTAGCTTTCCTTACGAATTATGTAATTTTTTTCCCAAAAATTATATGGTCAGATTTCTGTTTAATTATAAAAGATTATCGATGTTTTCCATACTTGAGAAAAAAGATAGATGACAGAAACCAATATATTTTTGGTAATAAATGATAGATTAAAAAAGAAGAAATTTTGCAGTTTTATACCTAAAACATATTTCAGAGCAGTCAGTCTAAGCAGACTAAGCACTTCTAAAAGTACAGTCTTTTGTATAGCTCAAGCTGGTGTTAACATGCTACCTATTAATACAGTAGCTTCTGAATGAATCTGACATTTGGCATCCTGGTTCCTGATGATGAATTAAGGAGGCAAATTCTTTTTTCTAGGTGTTTCTTTGTTTCAAGCATAAATTTTGTGGTTGAAGAGATGATTTCCAAATTGTAGTTGGTTAAGCTAGACAACAGTATACAGTGGTGTTTTTGCAAACTGCTCTTTGAGTATGCAGATGTTTGCACGTGTACTTACAAAGTCTCATATGCTGAGTCTTACAAGCAAATACATTTCAAACTAGATATCTTATAGTGCTGTGCTGCTTTGTAATCAGAAAGTCTGTGAGTTCACCTTGCTAAAGGTAAATGCCACCTCGATTTGCCATTAGTCCTTGCAATTTCTGCAACGGCTCCCAAATCTGGCTTTTACTTAAAAAGCACAGTAGCCTATTCAAATTAGAAAATACAGAACCTGACAAGTACAGTACTTAGTTTCCTTTAAGTAGAATAAACTAGTATATTTACAGGAACTTCCAAGATGGTCTTAAATATTTCTTATTGCCTCTATTTCCTTCACATTTTATTTTAAAATAATAAAACTTCTCAAAAAAACCCACACCTCCCCCCAAAAAAACCAAAAAAACCCAACAAAAACAAAAAACCACCAAAACCTCCTCATCCTCTGATGACCTATACAATTTGTTAGTCATTTATACTAAGCAAATGACAGCATAATTGAGTCCTTTTCTCTTACACTTTTATAATCCAGCACCTTGCCTAATAACTAACAACAGAACAATGCTGTGCTTTCACATGTGTTGAACCAGGGCTGATCTCAGAGCTCCACTGGCACAGTGTCTGATCATCATCACTCAAAAACAGGAACATGGTGGCTGAGAAACTGAAGGAACCTTGTGGCACTGACTCCATGTAAATCGCTCTGAGGAGTCAACGTCAGTGCTGGTCAGATAGAAGAGAGAGAGAAAAACATTTAAAAGCATAAATTCACTCCCCTCTGAAGTGGGTAATACATTTTTCCCACTTGTGTTACCCACAAAATGAGCAGATCTGCTTAATCTCAGTTTAGTGTCAGTTGTGCATCCTAATACGGTGCTTCTTCTTCTCCCATGGATAGGCAAGTTTTGTGATCTCAGATACCCCTTTTCCTCTCTGATTACTGTGGTGAAAGCAGGAGCAGCCCAGGTGACCACTGCCAATGCCATTATTTATTTTAAAATTAGATGCTGTCTGTGCATTTCCACTTGCTGAGACTGCCTTCCTGCTGCTGCACCATTCCTTTTGACCTGTAGCAAGCGCAGAAGGTTCTGGTCTGTACCCAAGCAAAAGCAGGATGTAGGTCTGTTTTTAAGGCATCAGCTCTCCTGCTCTGGGGACTTGACCACCATACAGAAGAAAACAGAGTTGTTCCTAAGCAATCTGACTGAGGATCTGAAACTCAGTTTTAGTGAATTTATTTACTCTGATACTTAAGTGCAAGACAGCATGTACTTGCAAGCCTTATGGCACACTCTTAGCATTTTATATTATTTTGGTTTTTTCCAAGCATGTATGTATGGGTACTTACAACACCCTGGGTTTAGATGCTGTCCAGTGGTAGGAGTAATAGACACTTTGTTGGTGGTTGTAGAAGTGCATCCATCCAACTAAATTACATATGACCATTGGTTTTTTTTCTAGTGATAAAACCTAGCAGTAGAATGACAGAGTGAGCATTTTGCTTTTCTTCTGCTTTGATGATATTTTTATACACTTTTATATACAATTTTAAAAAAATATTCACTATTTTTATTTTAGAGTTCTGATGGGTTTTTTTATCAGGCCATGTGGTTGTCTACAGACCCAGATTCTGACAGGAATATTTTGCTACAGTTTTCTCCTCTCTATTCTTACCTAAGAGAAAAGGCATTGCATTTGCAACATCGTCTTAGAGCAAAATAACACCTAGGGCCTCACCACTCATTTAGTTGTACTGAAGTCAAAAGAAGTTGCATGAAAAGTTTTGCTGGTTCTACTTCAGCATCTGGGGCCAAAGACTATAAAGCTGGAACATACACAACTCATCACACATGGGGTGTTCTCTGTGAAGCAAATACATCCCATTAGGGCTGTCTGCCTTTGTTGTTATAATAGCTGCTTACACCACCATGAGTTTCATAAACGAGAGACTTTCTCTCTTTGTTCTGATGATGCTACTTCTTGTTGTCACTTCAAAGTCATAGTACTTTCAGCAGGAAGGAAGAGTGGACACTGTGGCTTATCTGTGACAGTAGATTTCACTGTTCTTGTGGTTTTAACCCTACAGTGACAGGTCCTAAATAAAGTTAAAAAAAAACACATTATGCTCTTGGTAGTAGGAGGCATAAGGGGAAATTAACCAAATTCAAGGATCTTGTTCTTATAAAGTAATCTTTTCTTGGGGGCATTTTGCAGGAAATGCTATGTATGAATTTGAACATAAACTTTAGAGTATGTTTATGTTAGCAGAACTGATCATAGAGATGTCTTTCTTGAGCTGAATTAAAATAAACAATGGACACTTGTTCTCTAGCATTTTGTCAAAGAAGAAAAAGGCAGGATATTGTGCTATTTTTCACCAGGAGATAGAATACAAACTAAAATACATGCTGACAGCAAAACTCAGTGCAAGTTTGCTCCTAGGACTGTGTGGGTAGGGTAATGAAAAAAACCTGTTTGGCTTGTTAAGACTCATAAGGAAAAGAAAAAAGGCAAAACAAAATTAATGACACCATGTAATGGCAAGTATTCTCAATTGTTCTGAGATTAATTTTTAACAGTACGTAGTTATTGCTAGTTCCTGATTTGAAAGGTTTGCAGTCTCTAAGACATTTTTCAACATTTCCAGTTTTTCTGTTACTGAGTTCATGTGTGTTCATCCTATTTCTAAATAAAAACAACAAGGTCTTCACTCATTTGAATTAAAGCTGTAGAAGCATTAACTTTTTTCTGGTTTTCTACATCTGATCCAGGCATGGCACGTGCTGTTTACTTTTCAGCATCCAGCTCCCCGCCAGTTCTGCGCACACTGTGCCTCACCTAAAAAATCCATTGCGCCGGCTTATCCCAAGATCTTCGTTCGTGAAGTCCAGCCAACAGCAACAACAATCCAGCTCCCCACTTTTTTTTTTTTTTTTTTTTTTTTTAAAAAAAAAAAAAAGGCACAGTGGGATCATTGCTTGGACAGCATGTATTTCTTACCACTTGCCCCTGTTAGGAAGAGTTAGTGTCATTACCTAATTTCTAAAGGTAGGAAAATTGAGGTAGAGAATTCAACTGGCTTATTTAGGGACCTCAAGGTAAATCTCACCTTTCTACTTTTCTGTTTTGAATCAAATCACAACCTGTAAGAGTATCTAAACCAAGAATAGCACACCATACTGATGCCCACTGAAACACTTGCTCATTCAATTTTTTTTAAATATGCCACTTGAAGTCTGACTATTGATCCTACAGAGCAGGTGTTCTCTGCTACAGTATTGCTTGTAGATCTCCTTTTGCACCATTACAGCTACATCTCTGCATAGCACCTTCTACAAAGTAACTTAATCCATTAGTAGGCACATGTGGTGACAGGAGTCATCACAACATAAAAGTAACAACCAGAATTTTCCTGTAGTACTGCTGTTTTTCTGTTTGATATTTTCCTTTAAAAAAAACCCAAACATGATAAAATCATGATAAAGAGTGTCACAGACTGTTGTGGTCCAGAAGGGAAAAAAGACATGGTCCACGCAGGGAAGGGTGTAAACGGGCATGAACACTTTATTAAGGAGAGCATGGGGTACTTACAAGGTTCGATCGGAGGGTTCTGGAACTTGGATAGAGTTAGGGGCGGAACGCGACGCAAAAGGAAAAGGGAAGGAGGGTTTATAACTTATAAGGGAAAACTGGGGGTGGCTTAGCCTTATAGGGTGGAGCTGTATTGCTCCACCGGCTAGCCAGTAAGGTTTGAGGGGTACAAGAACCAATCTGGGGGCTGTAACCGGGGTTCCCAGAACGAAGCAGAACAGTTGGACATACAGAAGTAATAGAATAGTATTAATTACCTATATAATACATCTTTTATCCTAACTATAACACTTGAACAGTATGAAAACTTGCAGAAACAGCAGGTCTATGGCAAAGGGTATACAACAGGTGTTTGTGGCAGCAGCAGACAGTTTAAAAATTATTCTCTCAGCAGTCCCTGACAGCTGTCTCTCCTGACAACAGACCAAGCCATTCTCTCTAACATTCAGAGGTGTTCATTATAAACTACCACAGCATGAAAAACTTTGTTCATTCATTTTGCCCAAAATTCCACTGTTAATTCACTCCTTTCCTTTCTGGGAGGTTCACTGGTATTGATTTCCTTAAGAACATTCAATGTACTTGCCACTGTAGCTGCTTGTATTCTCATACGTTCTTGACTTGGTACACCCAGTCTAGTGCAAGCAGAGATGAAGCTAAACTGCCAATTTCTGTTAGATATTGAGGGTGTTTGTGTAATTGACTGTGACAAAAATGCTGTCACATAAGCAAGAAGGGAAAAAAGGTGGTTTGGAGAAGGCATCTACTGATTTGGGTGATTAACCTCCACTTGCAAATACAGATCGAAGTCCTTTCTCTGACCATGACATAAATCTCCAGAGCCATTCCCAAAGCTGATGTCAGCCACTTGCTGAACCTCCACAGGAGTGATATAAGTGCTGTGTGCCTTCAAAGCCATGCTGGGCACTAAAACTGTCAATTGCCAGTTCTGTGAGGACATAGAGGTAAGCTGAAGAGAAAGTTGAGAGCTGTCAACAGTTCATAGATCCAAGACCTAAGAATGTGAAACTTTCAGAATCAGTAAATTGGGTATCTCTGCCCCAAATGATTTGTAAGTGATACAAATGTTTGATATTGACTCCTTTAGACTGAAAGGGCCCCAGGAAAGAGGCTACTTTCCCAGTTAATCTCATGTAGAACCATGAATATGAAATGGCAGAAAAAAAGACAACAAACATGTAGTAGGCATGGCAGCGCTACAAAAAGCATTTTCATCGCTGGGGGGATTATTATATGTATCTCTGCTGAAACTACTCTTTCTTTTTATAGGTCCAGTGAAATGTTCAGTTGACTTACCAGGCTTGAGTTCCTCAGCAAACCACCTTGCATTGCCAGGTCAGTCGGTACAGCCACACTAGCATCCTTATATGGTACAGTTTTAGAAATTGGCACTCACAGTGCCTACTGCTTGGGAAATGGACATAAACAAATGACTTCTTCACATATGGTATGACTTTTACACATTTAAAAACCCATTTAATGGGGTTGAACAAATGAATTCCTATTTTTTAAGGTCTTTACCACATTCCAGCTTTTTAAACAATGCCTGGTGTTCATTTGCTTTGTAGAACAGGCTTCACAAATTCTTTTAATTCAATTGGCAAATTAATTTGAGTTTTTATCCTATAGAAAAAGATATTGAAGGGATATTATAAGTCTGTTTTGTAGACCCAAGTATAGGTCTTTTTGTGTTACTACCATCTACCAAATCCTGTTGTCTCTATTTCATCACAGTAACCATTTTCTTAATCCTTTTTTCCCACACAACTATCTGAAGAAAGAGAAGTAATATGAAGCAGTTCCACGAAATAATGTGTGAATGTATGTATAATTCACAGTAGGTGAAAGAGTGCACAAGTCTGAAGGAAGTCAACAAGAAATTTCAAAGTAAAAAAGCCTAAACTTCAGGCAAAGCATTTAAAAGTTTTAGTAAAGTTATTTTCATCAATAGCTGTTGTGGCAGCAGATGAGGTGTGATGTAACTCCATATATAGATGCCAATGTGCAGTAGCATGTTTCTGTGCTATTTGAGTTCTCCAAGCTGTTCATGATGTGATGCTTTTTCACAGTGTCTCAGTTTGAGACAATTTCAAGGGAGACCTTGGATGGAAGTCTCTTTCCTTGTATTCAATACCCCTGGTTCTCTCCAACAGAGAGAGACCAAATATGTCTGGATGTAAGTGAAAAATCACTCTTTACCAATAACAGTACTGATTAAGTGGAATAAGTTAACCAGTGAGGAGAAACTTTTCAAGCCCCACCAACTGGACCAAAACAAGATGGCAGCTGGCCTCCCCCTACCTGGAAAACCCGGCAAGAATGATTTGGAGGGTCAGCGCTGGAGCGAGACTGCAGTGCTGGCACAAGCAGTTGGAGCAGAACTGTTGACCCCCAGGCAACTGGAAAGACCCACAAGGCACCTGTTGGATTCAGTGATTAGACCTGGCCACTGCAACTCCAGTGCTCACTGATCAAAATAGTGGCTATAGTCCTGACATCGAGGTGGCCTTGCTTCCAGTAGCAATACTCACTGTGACAATATCATGTTGAATTTATAGGAAGTTGCCTTCTGTCTGGCACTCACAGAAATGACTAGCTGTGTTTTGACTCTCCCTTCGTTAGACACTTCTCACCTCAGTGTAAGTGTTGGCACCAATTGGTTTAGGGACTCAGTGGGAATTTTTTATTTGTCTTATTTTAACATTGGTACCTTCCTGCCCATGGCCTGTTACCATGGCTTACCCAGCACACTCGTTTGCAAATCAGCCCTTTCTGTGCAGTTATTTACAGCACATGGTGGAGAGTAAGTAATAGTAAAATGTTTCCCCTGTATATAGTCCAGTGACAGTGATGTGTTACAGCCATTATGGTGTTATTTCTCTATGCTCTATATAGATCTTGTTTCGGAGGAGTTGGTTTTGCTGGAATCAGCCACTAATATGTAGGTAACAGACTGCCATAAACACATACACACAATTTTCTAATCGAGAAAATATTACTGTCTTACTAGTTTTTATGCAAATTGCATGCATCTTGAATAAAAAGGAGAAGCTTTATCACATAGTGTTTAGCACTTCTGAAAAAGTGAGGCTGACCAAAAAAGGCATGTGTGTGAATGATCCTGTCCATCTCTTTGCCAGCAGGTTAGTCAGTCTTCCTTACTTCTATCTTTTGAATCTGTACCTTGACAATTTAAAGTGTGCAAGAGGAAGAGTCATGCAAGGTCAAAAGATGGGAAAGTTTAAAGAAGTTAGGTAACTGTGTGCAGGAAGAGCCCTGACAATGTTCCTACCTGGACTTGACCATTGTTGAAACCAAAGTCTACTGGCAACTCAGCAGCATCTCACAGCACCACAGGGAATCCAACTGTCATGGCCACATGCTGCCTCCTGGAATGACTCCTTTTTCTCAGTGCTAAGAGGTGAACTAAACATTTCTCTAAGGAATTTGGACTTTGTATGGTGAGAAAGTACAATAGGGTCATTGATGTACTCAAGTTATTATTTGCAATCACTGATTGACTGTTTTATTTCCATGGCTTGGAAACATTTGGAGGTCTGTGTCTGTTGGGGTCCTTGGGGTGCTCACAGTCCTCAGTGTCTGCGACCAGCCTTCCCTGGGATCCCCCCACGCTCCCTGCCAAGGGCCTGGGGGATGTGTCTCAGCTCAGCCTGGGGCCTTCAATCCCTGCCTGAGCCAACCTACACATGTGCCCATCTCTGCCCCTGTGTCCTGGATGGGCCTGGGACCTGCACTACAGAGAGCTTCTCTCTGGATGGACCGCTCAGAGCTGTGTCACAGCTTGTCATGCAGAATCCTGGCAGTAACATGCTGCTCTCTATTCTATTCCTATTTATATTCATATTTGTGTTCCTATTTCCATTCCCTGTGTGCACCATGACCTGAATAATGAATAACAATTTAATTTGCCTGAAATGCCACGAGTTTTTCAGTACCACTTTCAAGAACACATAACACTAAAGCAGCAATGAAATTGTGATTTTATTTTTGATTTCATTTAATTTTTATTCTTCTGAATCCATTTCAGAGCCACTCTTCACGAGCATTAATGCCCATGTGTAGCCAGTTGCAGGCTGGTGTGTTTCACTTTAGTTTGGAAAAAACTCCTTTGCAGTCTGTCAATCTGACAGAGCTACAGAAAGCAGCAGAAGGAATACATGAAGAATTAGGATCAGAAACAACCACACAAAAGAATAAAAAAAAATGAAAAAAGAATGGATGTTGAGCATGAGAGACCATCTTTGTCATGAATGAGGAGCAGGCAGCAGCCTGGACAGAAGGAACTGGAAGCGCCTGACCAGTGGTCATGCTGGATGCTGCAGAAGAATCAAAAAAACCCCAGAGATGCGTGTCAATCTGCCCTGGTGTAAAGTTCGTTTCTGACCCCAGTACTGGTGATTGGCTGTTCCCTGACCTTGTGAGCAAAACCCACCTCCACATCATCCCACAGCTTTGGTCACACCTCCCAGGAGATGCCCAAGCCCTATTCTCCCCCAGTCTGAAGCCATCTTAGGGCTTCTCAGAACGGTGACATGCCCTTGTGGGGGAAGATTTTTCCCATGCCTTTCAGGACTCCAGTGAGTGCTCCAAAGCATTTGGACCCCTGGTGACATCTCTGTGTCCCATTTCTTACAGCTTATGCTCCTGGCTCTACAGAAGATGAGGATGAAGAGCTCTCTTGTGTTACAGTGACTGACCAAGTAGTTAACTTTGGACTTTCCTTGAGATGTCTCACCGGAGAAAAGTGAATTTTGTATAAACATAGATTTTCTTAACACTCCTAGCTAATGAGTCACCCCAAGTTTAGACCATTCCATGAGTGACTCTGATGAAACACAGTCTTCATTCTCCTGATCCTTTGTCCTGCAGATTTTTCTAATAGTTACTGCAGAAAACTGTCTTTGTTGATAAAGGTTGCAAAAGGGAGAAACAAATTTTTTTTTCTGGCAGTCTAGGCTCATTTCTCATTTGCACTTGTCTACTAAGTGGCAGCTCTGGCATTTATTCTTCCATCTGCTATGCAAATCAAAGTGTGATGTTGACACAGGACCAGGTGTTTATACCAAGTGGCAAGAGGCAGTCCTGACATCTCTCTCAAGAATCAAAGAAAGAGTTGTATCAAAGAAATATTGAGGCAATACTGTGTGGATGCTGCCCTAGCCAAATCTGAGCTTTGCACAGCAGCTGATATGTAACATGGTGGGTTGATGTCTTTGTTTATTGATAATATGTCCCACGAGGTGGGACCTCCAATGGAATAGAAACCTTTCCCCCACAAATTACAGAAATTTTTGAAATTACAAAGTGTTTGAGTGAGGTATGGAAAATTAATGAAAAATTAATAACAATATTACTAAAAACAGAGAACAAAACGGAACAAAACCAACCAAGAGCAAGCAATAACAGAGAAAAGGCCATCTAAACCCCTCCTTCAGTTCTATTCCACCAAGATGGCAACGCGATCCCAACAGAGGTCTTGTGTAGAGTAGGGTGGGGGGTACTGATATGTGGAGCGGTGCTGGTGCCAAGCAGTGGCTGTGGGCTGTGGTGGTGAGCCCCAGCAGAGAGCACAGTGTGAGTGTCAATGGGGCTCCAAGCAGAATGGTCTGGTCAGCAGTGAGGAAGAAACCAGAGCCAAGAGCCGTGGTGGGGGAGAGCAGCCTGACTACACTCCTGCATTTGCATTCCTCTACCAGAACCAAGAGAGGGCAAGATCTGGTAGCCTGGCAGTTTTATCCTTCCTGAGCTCTAGCGGTGTCTCCTGCAGGGACGTCTTCCACCTACATGGGCATGATATGAATGATGATATGAAAACATTCAACAAATAAAATCTCTTCATTTAGCTAAACTATAACAGCTGCACACCCCACCAGTCAGAGCAAACAGTGCGGCTCAGGCACTCTTAGCCTCCTTGCTGAATCAGTGTCTGGACAGCACTCAGATAGTCTATCTGCGTGGTGCTGCTTGCGTAACTATTCTAGTCTACACTGGCACAGTTGATAGCACAGTGGCACTACCAACAGTGTGCTACCAAATGCCTATTCTCTGCTTTCATTGCCTTGATGATAGTCATGATCTTAAAAAATATTATTTTGCCTAAATTCAAAAAAAGAAAACAAATAAATTATTTATATTACTGCATGCGTGAAGGTCCTGAGAATCATAACCTATTGAAGCCCCATATAAAAATCCTGTGAGGTAAATATTGTCTTTCTTATTCCCATTTTACATACAGAGAAACTGGAGTGAAAGTTGTAGTCTAGGTCACACAAGAACTCAGTGAAGAAACTGGGAATAGAACCCTAGAGTCCTAACAGAGAGTCTTCTGCCTGTCACTTTGAGTCAATAAGTCTTCAGAAATTAAATGCCATGAATTCCCTTTATCCACTCCTGTAGGAAGATGATAAATACTACTGTTACTGTTCTGGATAACCCCCCTCAAACCTATTAGCAAAATCATTTCTTCTGGCAACAACTCAAATAAAATTCCAGGTATCAATAAATATTTCCCCATTCTAAGCAAAGGAAAATATAATAACAGTTTGGTTGAATCTGTTGAATCTAAGTACAGAAAGTAGAATTAATGTGAAAGGTGAATGTGATTCAAACAGTAATTCTGGATATTTTTCAACCTTTTAATGAATGTGACTTTAGTTCAGAACAGGAGGGATTGTGACTGAAGAAATTTGGATGTGTATTTCTTAAGTTTATGGAATCTGGGAAGCATGATCTCTATCAGATTTATTGCCTTGAAATTACCTTGATATTTTGAGTTCAGTGAGATGTTTTGCTATATATATTTACATAGATAAGTATAAAGCTGCTTCTTTATTTACTTATGACACTTTTATCTGCTGTCTAAACTGTTGCTTCCTAACTTTGAGAATGCCCCTTGGGATTCAGCTGTGTTGATGTAGTCTGCTGGGATGTCATGATTTCAAGATCCAGCATCCAAACTACTTAATTGTCCAAATTTCAATTTTGAGGATGCCTATGTTTTGTTTTAGAGTTTTATATCTGTACTTATGATTTATAATTTCAGAACTTTTTTCTCTGAACTTTTTCCTAACCCTCTGTAAATAACCATTAGCCCAAAAGAATCCTGGCTTTCAGGATGAGAAACTTTCCTTTGCACAGACAGGCTGTGCTGAATGGGATGGACATGGCTTTTGAGGAAAGTATTTCTTGTCTAGTAGTGAGTGAAAGCTACACATGTAACCATTGTTGTTCATCCTTTATCACCACCAGCCATCAAACCTCAACTGCATCGCTCCAGAAGGCCCACTCACAGCTCAGGAGACTATTTCCCTACCTTCCACAAGAAACTGGAGGAACAGCCAGTGAGGTGTAAGATGCTTGATGAGAGGGGAAGGATGAAGAAGATTCAACATATTTCCCAGAGCTGGAGTAGGAAATAGCATAAGAGATAAAGAGGCATCTTCTGGAATGACACTTCTCACAGGCAGATGGAGAACATGGTGCAACCATTGCACAGACCATACTACATTTTGCAGCAGTTGCAATTTTGAATAAAACCAAATGTACGATTTAACTAAACAATATAATAGATATTTTGTTAGAAATGTTCTCAGTAGCCTTATTATTGCAACATATGCACACTTAATACTAAAATACTGGACTGTTACCTTAAAAGAAGTACTTATATATGGCTTACCTCCTGTCAAATTAAGCCAATGCTTTCCTAGACGGTTGGACTTCCTATGGTGTTCTCAGTGTTGTTGTTGTTGTTGGCTGGACTTCGCGAACGAAGGTTTTTGGGATAAGCCTGCACAGTGGATTTTTTAGGTGAGGCACAGTGTGCGCGGAACTGGCCCCATCCCCTTTACTCCTGAGGTTCATTTTGACACGCCCGAGCACGCTCGGACGGAGACAGTGAGTTCCTCAGGATTCGAACCAGCGTCCTCAGAGGAGGAGCCCACTCCACAGGCGGGGGCCTACACCACTCGGCCAACGCCCGCTGCGTTCTCGGTGTAACCTTCTGCCTACCACAGGTAAAACAATAACTCCTATTTCAGACAGCACGTGAAAATTTTTTCTTGTCTAGTAGTACTGAAAATAAATGTCTTCCTGTCATAGTGTGACAGGTATTCAGGAGGATGCAGGTAGAAGGCTGGAGTACAGCGTCCTCTCACGTCACTCACTGGAAAAAGAACGCACAGCACAACATGAAAATTGCTCTTTGCTCAAACTCTGTTAAATGTTAACACTGATTTTCTTCTATGGCATTAATGTAGTTGACTTTGATTCCATATGTTCTTTTGATGCAACATCCTATGGGCCTAAGTTTCAGTTGAACATGGCCCTTCTGAAAAAATTTCTCTTGCCTCCAGATTTTGCACTTTGAGAAGAAGTGACAAATAGCTCTCTGCCCCCTTTTTGGAAGTCCCTGGTGGTTTACATACTACCTCAACTGTCCCTTTCCAGTCCTGTTTTTACTCTCCTCACAGTCAAGCCTGCTCTACTTTATATCTTCCTTGCTGCTCTTCTTTATCTTTCTTTGTTTTAATCTGATTTTGAAAGGAGAGAACAAGCGCTGCACACTTCTTAAATGCCAGGTATACCAAAAATCTATAAAATAGTGTAATGACACTTGATTTCATCTTCCAAGCCTTTCTGAATAGACTTTTAAGTTGTACTTTCATTTTTTAACCTCCTTGATGACTGAGCAATAGTTTCTGTAGAATTATCTATAATAAATCCTAATTAATGTATAGTCCAAACACACATACAGAGTTGTGGAGTTGGGCTTGCCTTTCTTTATATGCATCATTCTGCACTTACCAACACTGAATTGGTGGTTTTGTGAAATTACACAGAGGTAAGCTGCTACTTCTTTTTCATTTCTTCTTCACTTTATGTTCTTCATTTCTGTTCCTTGCTTGCTTTCTCCTTCCACCAAAATCTTTTCCAAATCACATCTTCTGGATAAGCAGAAACAACCATCCTCCTTTACTGTGAATCCTGACCATTTCATCACAATTTTTAATTTAGTTCTGCATTTTTCCCTCCATTGTTAGCTAGTTATTTAACCATCTTAATATCATATATTGCAAACTTCTTTCAATCTGCGACAGCTCAGTAGCTTTGATAGTCTTTGAATCAGGACCTTGTCAAAATGGAGAACTGCAAACTATTATTGTCTCCTCCAAAGTGTGCCAAGGTTCATGAAGCAAAATTTCTTGTACAAAAAAATCTGGGCTGAACACTCTGTAAGTATTTCTGTTATAAGTATCCCCACTACCTACCAATTTGGTTAATTATATTTGTAAAAATTTGCTCACTGTGAATTTGCATTATTATACACTACAAGTTTCTAGTCATGTCCAGCACCAAAACTGTATGAAAAAAGCCAAGGTGTATTTCCAGAGTTACAGATGCCCCTCACTCCCTTACAGAGGATCACTGCAATTCCAGGCACACACACCTTTTCACAGTGTTTTGCTAGACATCTTCACTGCCTGAATACTCTGATGTCACCATGTTTCACTTATTTTCATCTGTTGTATCCTGTGCTTCATGTTTGTGATGTTGACCTTAACCACCACCAGAACTTGCGATTCCAGCAGTGGGGCTGGGTCACTGACTAAACCAAATGTCTAAAGGAATGCACTTTAAAGCCTCCTGCTTGTGAAATGTGATTTATCTCTATCCTAAGATATTTTACACAAGTAGACTGCATACTACATATATTTCATTTGTATACATATGAATGTGTGCAAAACTACTTCTATGTTCCTTCCCTTTAGGGCACTTTGCCTAACAGAGTTCTGCCTCACTATTCTCTGGACAAGTGGACACACTAGTTCACCTGTAGAAGTTGAAAGAGGAACCCTGTTTTTTTTTTCTTTCAGTATTAGCTATAGTTTATTTGGGTTACTATTTTTCTGTCACCAGCATCTCACACAGGGACTGATTTCTGTCTTGCTCTTCTAGTCCACACTGTCTCTTTTGCCATGAAGCAGAGAAAAGTTGTCATCTTGAATGTATTGTCAAAGTAAAGGGAAATGAAATGACCTACCTGGGTTGTCACCATGGAATCTTAGAACAGTTTAGGTTGGAAGGGACCTTAATATCATCTCATTTCAACCCCTCTGACTTGAGCAGGGACATCTTCCACATGGCCAGTGCCCCAGCCCTGAACACTTCCAGGGATGGAGATCCACAACTTCACTGGACAACCTGTGCCAGTGCCTCACCACTCTCAAAGTAAAGAATTTCTTCCTAATCCTCAATCTAAACTGTCTTTCAGTTTAAAGCCATCCTGTCAGTACACACTGTTGCAAAAAGTCCCTCTCCAGCTTTCATGCAGGTCTACTTTAGACACTTAAAGGTGCTATAAGATCATCCTGAAACCTTCTCTACGCCAGGATGAACAACCTGAACTATCTCAGCCTGTCTTCATAGGAGTGGTTCTCCAACTCTCTGAGCATCTTTGTGGCCCTCCTTTGGACCTTCTCTAACAGATCCATGTCTTTTCTGTGCTGGAGACCCCAGAGCTGGAAGCAGCATTCCAGATGAGGTCTCAAGAGCAGAGTAGTGGGGCAGAATCATATCCTTCAACCTGCTGACCATGCTGCTTCTGATGCAGCCTAGGGTTGGCTTTCAGGTCTGCAATCACTTATTGCTGGCTCATGGTCCAGCACCTCATCCAGCAACACCTCATCCACCAGCACCCCCAAGTCCTTCTCCTGCTCTCAATCTGTTCATCCTCAGCCTGTATTGATACCAGGGATTGCCCCGACCCAGGCACAGCACCTGGCACTTGGTCTTGTTGAACATAATGAGGTTCCTGTGAGTCCATGTCTCAAGCTCTCTGGATGGTGTCCTGTACTCAGGAACATCAACCATCCCACTCAGCTTGGTGTGTCTTGTGAAGTGTATGTGGCTTCTAAATTTTAATAGAGTTCTGATCAGGTTCCTCTTTGCACTCATTTTTCTCCAAATAAATCCATGCTGTGCTGGACTGCTGTCCATTAGAGTCCCCTTTAAAAGTGGCTGTTCACCCAAATGGTGTAGAGTGGGTTTATCTCTTTTTTCCTGGAGCTGAGGGAGGTGAAGGATGCTGCCAGATACTCATTGGCATTCAAAAGATATCTCAGAATGTCTCCTTCCTCTTCCAAAGCCAGGGGCTTTTGACTGAAATGAAATACTGCAAAGTGGTGGAGAGAGATTGTTATTGCAGACTGTTCTTAGTAAATACTGGATGCTTCACAAAAATAATTTCTAAGTTTAGCACTTAGTTGTGCTGATGGCATCCAGCCTGATGTGTAGAGACGTGTAATGGAGTGGATAGACTCACCCTGTCAGTCCAATCCTGACATCTAGTGTACGACAAAGGGAAATTTTCCACAAATTAAATCTGTGTTATTTGCGGGAGAACCAGCTTTGCAATGCACTTGACCTTTTTCTGTATTTATGATTTCAGAGATAATCACTTGCTCCCAACATAGAATTAAGTCTGTCCATCTAGGCAAATTTTATGATCTCAGATTTGTGATCAATTTATACTTGTTATCAATAAGGCATTACAGCTATCAGGACTTGCAAATTTAATATCTTTTTCTGTTTAGTCCATTTATGAAGAGAGTCTTTGCTCTAATCACTGGATTGCTTTGCTACAGCAGAAAGTTTATCACTGATTTTTGAGAAGGAGTTCTTTGTTTAATTTTTTAGGAAGGATAAAAGTCTGAATTAAA
Organism: Formicarius rufipectus; assembly: GCA_013399695.1. NCBI lineage: Eukaryota > Metazoa > Chordata > Aves > Passeriformes > Formicariidae > Formicarius > Formicarius rufipectus. The sequence goes on along the minus strand of VXAU01002197.1, from coordinate 22,643 downwards.
ATATGAATGTTAAAATCCACAGTGAGTGAGACATGGAAAGACTCTATAGTACCAATTCCTTGTATTTTGTGTATTTCCTGGGGAATTGTTATTGCTCCAGCACCCCACTGTCATGGTTTCAAGATTAAATTGTATTTACTGTGAACTTTCTATAAATTTTTAACCTCATCTAACAGTAATTCCCTTTACTCCAGACTTTTTCATGATCTCTCACAGACCTGCTGCTAAGCATTACTGAGAAGCTTGCTTGGTATGGACCCTGGGCTTTAGTCACAGAATAACTGAGGCAAGATCATGCCTCTGGAACTGGCTGGTTTGAATAGAGTCTATTGAGGCACATTACTTGGGACTGTGTCCAGTTTGGTTTTGAAAATCTCCAAAGATGGAGAGTCTATAACCTCTCTGGACTATCTGTGCCAGTGGTCTGTAGCAAAAACATGTTTTCTTACTTTTAAGTGGTGTAGGGATGGCATAGAACATGCAGGAAGATGATCTGTTATGGTATCTAAACATACCAATTAATTTTCATGGTCAAAACATTATGCTATTATCAATTTATTAACCACTAAGATGAAATTTCAACCAGACAAAAATTCAATCTATGTTTTGCTAAACTCAGTGCATGCAAATTCTACTTTATCTATGAACATGGTGTCAGTTTGCAATAGCATCATGAATGTTGCTTCGGATTTTTTCCACATACCCTATGACCCTCATATTTAGCACTACAAAAATGCTCATCACAACCCCTTCAGGTGGGAATGGGCTTTCTGTAATCCATAGCTGAAAATTGTTAAAGCATAAGACCATTATATCCCTTAGTCCCAATTTTATTGTAAGTGAAGACCGTGTCCTAGTTTCTAGGTAGATGTTAATTGAGAATTTGATTAAAAAACATTAGCCATTAATGATCTCCTGACTGTCTTTTATTCACTGACTGAAGCATTTCATTCCCTACTGAGGGCTTGGAGTGGTTGTCCTGACCAGTGCAGACTTCTGGAGGGAGATGCCATTCCAGGTATCTGAATGCAAGCCAGCTACCCAGTCACATATAGTCTTGGTAGCAGTCAATGCACATAGCAGACAATGTAAGTGACTTCAGTCTGAAACACCCCAATCCTAACAGTGCTATGGGAATGCTTAGCATGTTTCCGTGCTTCCAGTTTCCTTTAATTTTTGCTGTAATGCCCATGGGGGACCTTTGGGCACACTGGGTCAAAAAAAGCATTTCTGCTCCAGAACACACTAACTCCTGTCATTTGTCTAAGGAGAGCAATTTTAGTACTATCTGGCCTTAATGGGAACCTGAATGACAATAAATAAACTAATAAACGACATTCACACCATTATATAGTCAGTCCCCAAATGATTCTGCAAAACCTGAAGGCTTAGTTTAGGGGGAAGGGGCAGTGTGTATTGCATTTGAAAAAAATGTATCTTATTCCCAGGCAAACTGACATTTAAGACTTTCACTGAGTGTAGTAAAGCATGTGGAAGTTGAGAAATGATTCATGATACTGCTTCACAGAAACATTGCAAAACATCCTATTAACTTAATTAATCAAGTGAAAAATTACTTTCAATTGCATAGGTTGCTCCTGGGTGGAAAACCAGAAAATGCTGAATTGCCTTTAAAATATGCAATTTTAAAAGAATTGCATAATATGACAATATATTGCATCGTTTTTATGTCTGGACTTCAATTTGATCTATACAGGGATGGTAAATTAGGGTGGTGTGCCATCAGAGATGTCACTCAGATTGTAATTCCTCTTTGCTGAACAATATATAGAGCAGTGAAATCAGTCATGTCCTGTTTGTGCTCCTGCTTTGTGTTGTTAAGGACCTTCATGTTTAAACATGTACATTTTCATGGCTGATCCATTGTTGATGTTCATTTGAATCTTTTCAGAACTCCACACTATCACTCCTTCTGTATTGTTCACTGAAACTATTCACCAACTTCACTGGTAAAGCCAGACTTGAGTCACACATTTTTTTGTTGGATACTTGCTATGATATACTTTATTGTGTACCATACATTACTGTTCTTATATGAACTATTCATTGTTTATATTTTAAATATTATCTCACTTATAGATTAACAGGATAAGAACAAGTACACCTAGATATCAGGCATCCCATTAATAATATGGCAAGCCTCTTGTATACTTCAATATGCAATTATTTATTATAAGCTTGTTGATTGCATCTTGAAGCTGAATATTTGTGAATGGACGGCATTCTCCTGAAAGATGTTGGGTCAGTCACTGTGGCAAATGACATCCAAACTAGTATGGTCCTCAGCTGTCTGCCTAAGTGAGTTGAAAAGATAACTAAATTCAGTCTGCCAGGTTAGATAATTTTCAACATCTCTGCTCAGGTCCCTAGGGCCCAGCGGGCGGTGCTACTCTATCTAGCCCAGAGCTATTAAGGTAAGCGCAAACTGTCCAGTTCTAACAGGCTGTAGCTGGTTGTGAAAATAAGTCTTGATTGAATCAGTAAGGTAAACTAATTAAAAAAATCACGTGGTGTTCCACTTTGCAGTATATATATGCCATTGAGTATGCTATTTTTTTTACTCAGTTTTCACTTTCCTGTGATTTCCAATCTTTTGCACCTCTCCTAAGTGACCTAGGACTCAATTTAAAAAGCAGATGTCAAAAGAAGTTATTTGAAGAAAAAGGATCAACTATCCTACTATTTTATCTTCCATTGACCCAGAGGAGACAATTGTCTGCACAGGTGTAACAGGCAGGCATTGCACTTCCCTAACATTTCTCTTCAGAGAGCTCTTCCGTCCATCCTATTTGATGTGTCAGTGCTGACAACCCTTAGACATAAATTTTCATTCTTCAGTAAGTCACAAACAGATACAGGCAGGAGAAATTTTTGCTTTGCATTTCAGGGATTGACTCCTTCTCCATCAATTCCATCAACTTTGCACATGGGAGTTTTCACTGTGGTCAATGTTATTCCAGAAGAGGAAAGCTGGACAAATTAGGTAAAGTGTCAGGAGTAAAAAACGTTTTGAATCATTAGTTGATGTTTTACTGCTCTGGTATCTAGTGCCAAGTACACTGTAAGAGTGCTGTCTTTTGTGTTAACCCTTGTCACTGCACTGCACAAAGCTAGATCTTATCTGAAATGTATTCCTCATTGGTAAAAATGCTGAGAAGCCACTTTTAGTAAACTGACAAATTCCTTCAAAGCCTAGGTGTAAGTGAAATTTTTGTCATCATTTCCTGTGATGCTTGCTGGGAGTTCATGAGATGCAGATAAGCACATGATGGTAGTTTAAATACAAGTACATGCTTGAGAAAATTAGTATTTGTTAAAAATGAAACAACCTTTTTTTTTTTTTTTCCTATGTGCTGTCACTTTGAATGACCCAGAATTATTTACACTGCATTATTGGAAATATCACTGTAATCTTAACTATGGATTGTGTCTCCATCCTTTTCTTCATCTTCCATAATCACGGTTTGTCCTTCTTCTGTAAACAGCTTAGTGCCTTAAAAATAGAAGGAAACACACACACAAAGAGGAAAAAAAAAGGAGTTGATTTAATATACTAATTTTTAGAAAATACTAGGCTAAATAGAATTTTTCAGTCCTCTCCTACTTCTTGATCTTAATTTTCCAACATCCTCTTTTATTTTTGGCATATCAGTCTCCCAATATTTAGTGAACTAAAATGGAATCATTGCATTTTTAGCTAAAATTATTAGCCACTCTTAAATCCAGCATGTTTTTGCTATCTGTGAAAAAAAGATACTGAAGTTTTATTTGGGAACTTTGTTAAAAGGATTTGGGAAGCTAAATAAGGGAAAGAACTTGCATGATTAAGTAAATACTGTGATTAACCAGCTTATGTGAACATGTATGTTTCCTCTAAGTATATTTATTAGATTTTGCAAGTGTAGATGACAAAAGAGTCAAAGGTTAGACTACCCACATGACAAGTGCCATCTCCACTGAAGTTATATAGTATCAATAAATTGCAAAAGCTACTGAACAATGTGAAAACACGCTTGCGTTGTAGATTATACCTTCCACAAATCTGTCTCTCCTTCCTTTCTCTCTCTTTCTTTTTTTCTCTCTTAAACTGGTAAGTGTACCCTTTAGGGATCCTGAGGCTTTTATTTGATACCAAGATATTACAAATACTGTAAATGCTCTTTTCATTAGCAAATAAATAACAGTGAAATGAGAACAATGCATTGGGGAGAAAATGTTCTTGAACTCTGTTTTAACATATTGTATTTTGCCTGTTTCCAGTAAAAAACAAGTAACCTGTGTGATAGACTTTATGTCCACATTCCTTGGTGTGGATGTTGACCTAGTGTACAAACAGGATGAGGGATACCATTGCATCAAGACTAATGAAATCTCTCCAAAATTTGGTCTCCTGCTGTTTGCTAACCAGCTGAGCTGTTCTGTCAAACCAACCTGTTTTGCTTCTTTCTGCATCAAAAATCCTTTTACAAGAAGGCTTTCAGTCTTGACAAGGTCTGAAAACAGGCCAATACCAGAGAGGAAAATTTTCTTTAATGTTAGAGTCTTTTCAGGATTGACGAATTAATGAAAATATCAACTTATACTGCACTTCATTTAAGTTTAGCTCCTGCTTCATTTATATGCAGTTCATGTGAGCTAACTGGTTTCAACAGCACTATGAGATAAACTGAAAGGCTCAAATAAATATTAATTTGAAACACAGAGGATGTCATTTGTTCAAGCAGCAATTGAATAATCACTATAGTTAACTGCAGTGAATGATACCGTTTTATGGAGATGGATGTAAGTGTCCCACACATATATAGGAGTTCGAAAATATCTTGGTTTCAAGAAAGCTGTCTGGAAAGTCAAAGAGGCCTTGGGAAAGTGTATTGGGAGAATGTTGAAAGAGCCTCCCTGGCTGATAAGACTCAATCTAAGCCACCTGCATTTGACAAGAATTGTGGGTTTCTGTGTACTCACTAGGCCAGATAGAAACTCTCCTTTATCAATCCCTTTGTTTCTTCTGTCTTGTGTTCATTAAATATAAACTGGCCTTACATTCTTGAATGCCCTCCATAGCAACCATAATGTAATCTCCTAGTTGTAATATCTCCTCCCATATTTAGCATAAAACCAGCCCCTGAGATGAATATTTACTCATTAAACCTATATATTGAATGTTGTAACTTCAATAAATGTTCCTGTTTGCCCCTCTGCAAATGGGGACCGTGCCCGACCTCTACACACATAGACTTCTATTCCTACAGTCAACCTAGGCAAATATAGACAATTGTTTTACTGTTGTCTTTGGGGTTTGGGTTGTGTCTTTTTAAGGGGGAGTGGGAGAGAGTTTTGTTGTTTGTTTTTTACATCGTGGAGCATTTGAAGAACAAGGAAAACATAACTAGAACATTCTTAAAATGTGAAGCTAGAATGGCTCATTGGAGAAGAGCTAATGTATTTTTTTTTGTAAACTCAGGAATAAGAGGTCAGAAATGTACTCTAAATAAAGCTGCATTATGCATCATGATCATGTTCACTGAGAGACAGCTGAAAGGTAACACCCAAGGAAAGGTCTGCAGCTCTCACTCAGATGGATCCACATTAGTAATAGAGATGTTTACCAACAAATCACTTTGGTGACTGATTAACTCCAAAGATTTCCAGTAGAGTTCAGGATTCAAAGCTCAGAGGTGGATGTAGTTGGAAGATGCAGGTTATTACCTTTCCATGGGCCACAGTTGCAAGGACAAATCAGCCTTTTAATGCAAAACAGTGGAAAGGGTATACAAATGGGATGTAAAAGCTGGGAAAGGAATTTTTTTCTTTGATAAAATTGCCATTGATCACTTCTGGAGAAAATGTGCTTTACTGAATGCAGTTCAGAAGGTCTGGATGTGAACCAGAAGGATCTGAGAAGGACGTTTCATTTGAGAAACATTTGTAAGTTAGTCTTTCTCTGTTTACTGGTTAAATAAATAATTTAGCCTCCCTGTCTGTGTTTTCCCAGCTGTGTGTATTATGAAATGCAACTTGTCCTGCAAATCTATTTTAAGGATTGGTAGGTTGTTCTGTTCATATCTGCCAAGGGATCTGACTAAAGAAAGAAGAAGGTAAATACAATGTAGTCTTAATTTCCTAACAGAATTTACAACTACTCACAGTTTTTAGCTAGACACTAGAACCACAAAGGCATAGGAGTTTCTGTTAGGAAGCTCAAACATAAGCAGAAGAAGTTGGCTTAAATCAACTATTTGCCAGGTGCCACCTAGATGAAAGTCACTCCTTCTGGGCTATAAGTCAGAAAACCAGTAAGACAGCACCTGTCTACAGACTGCCTACGGACAACTTCTGCTGGAGAAGCAAGAAGTGACATTAAACGTCTATGCTTCTCATGTCACCCAGAGGTTTTCAGTGAGGTTGTGATGTTATCCTAAAGGAGCTTATAACTGTTTTTCTGAGGTATAAGAATGAGAATCTGAAACCATGGTTTTACTAGTAACCTCTGATCTGATTAAGAAACCCTAACCAACTGTATTTCAGGAACTGTCTTCCCATATTTAGGCATGTATTTACATTCTAGCTCAAACCCACAGGCCTGAAGAACTCTCAGAAATACTTCAGTTAACAGAATATATTGCAAAGTGGGGATGACAGTAGCATGTTCAGAGCTGACTACAAGCTTGGGTCAGGTTCAAGCCATTTTTTGTCAAGTAAGAATGAAAAAAATGCCATTAGAATTGTGATTCTATTTTGTGTTCTAGTCCAATCCCTTCGAATAAGGTGTTGGCTGACTGAAGGCAAGCTGGCCACTGAAGGAGATCTCTGCTCATGGCTCATTTGTATGCACATGGCATAATGTTATCTGTGCCACTTCAGTAGAAGTTTGAAGGCTGAATACATTTAGAAGCCTAACCCTTGTAGGAGAGCATTCAGATAACTTATTTAGCGGCTCGCTTTCAGTACCTCCATTTCCCAATTGGACTGGGTGCTTATAAGGTGTGAAACTGATTCTGCTTCTGACTTGAACCACATGCCATCCAGTAGATACACTGATTTTCATCACCCTGTATGGTTCATTTGACTTGTGACAGAAAATCTCCCTGCCACCCAAAAAGTGGACTGATTATCCTAGAAAGGCTTATAACCAGCTAGTAAAAATCGAGAGGGATAACACATGTGCCATTTTAGCTGCATTTACAACAAAGCATTTGGGTGAATAACTGTTCAAAAAGATACTCTAGAAATTAAACTCTTTTACTACAATTAAGTGGAGATTCTTTGAATTAGCATCTAGAAGTGGTTTGCAGGGAATCTGAGTGGGTAATGTTAGAAACAAGATAATCTTCAATAGCAGGTCGTAAGAGAGGTCATGTGGCACTGAGAGTGCTGCTTAATAAAGCAATGCCAATAACAGGGAGCCAGGATAGAAAGGCCTGTCTATGTTTATTTAGCACCCCATTTTGGGGCTTCTCAGGTCTCTTGAGTCTATAATTCAGATTCCATTTTGCACAGCAGTTCCAAAGAGCTCAGTTTATGCTCTGACTGCTACCTGATGGAATAACTCTGAAAGTAAATAAGCCTTCATCTACAATGAATCACTTTTTCATAACAAGTCATGGAACCATTGCTAGCAAATTTCAACCAGAAGAATGATGTATGTTGGTATATATATTGAAAAGAAAATATGCATCCTTAGAATAGGAAAGGAATGAAATTCAAACATTCAAGTTGCTTTGCCCCTGATATGGACACAAGTCTGCCACAAGCAGTCAATCACTGGAAAACAAACCCAAAATACAGGATCTGAAAAAGCTCTTCTTAGAGGGGCATCATGTAGCAGTCTGCTTTGAATCCATTTGGAGTGCTGGAAGGTGACTTCATGAGTAGGCAAGAAAGTGTCATTGGAGGTAGAATTGAAAACAATTGAAAATGTCCTTAGTTTCTGTAATTTTCCCCATAACAAATGCACAGACCTTGAATTTTGTCACACATTTGAAGGTCACCACATTTTTTTCACCTTCCCTCCCCTCCCCTAGTAGCATGTTATGTAGTGTGTATGTGTTGCATGATACACATGCACTGTGAAGTGAAGAGGGGATTAATCAGTACAGCTTTGGTTCAGATTTTTGATGCATTTTAGTGCTAGTAACCTTAAAATTTACAGGTGCTCAGGTTTGAAAAGTTGACCTTTCAGAAAAGTAGGATCACAGTTTGCAAAAAACAATCAAGTGACCAAATGTCTTCCCTTACTCCCCTTCCTTTAGGCATGTATTTACATATCCTCTGTATTTACATATGCTCTGGCATGAGCAGGAGATATGTAAAAGATTTTGCATGAGCCGTCGCTGTTATTACATACTTGCACCAAATAGGTCCAGTTCAAGAACTCTTAATACACTGGGCAAAGAGCAACCTCCTCCCAAGTATACCTCTGACAGTAGGTTTTTTCCTTCCTCTTTGGAGGACCTAAGTTTCTTACCTATTATCAAAGGTGGGATGTGTATTGCAGGTGTATCTTTTCTCCTAGGCTTTTTCTGCTCCAGTTCAGTGGTCTGAGAGACTGGGCTCACTCTTTCTCTCTGTGGCTTCTCTGTGTTACCATATTTTTTCATCAGATTATCAGAAAAGTCTGAAAGTATACCTGCAAGCAAGAAAAAAAAACCAAAAACAAAAACAACAAACAAAAACAAAAACAAAAACAAAAACAAAACCCCAAACAAACAAACACAAAACAAAACAAAAAGCCACTTTAGTGTACTTCACACTTGCACCTGTGTAACTCTCCCAATGATTACTCTGAAGTAAGGCTGCATGAGGGAACCTACCCTCCATGTCCTCCACGTTAATTATATCCCATAGGCTATAGACAATGATGCTATTGGGCCAACTGGCTTCTGGTTTTATTTAATGCGCTAAACTGCAGCCCATCAGAAATGGTAAAGATGAGTGCAATCTTCTATTCCAGAACTTCAGACATCTTACCAAAGTAGCTTAATCATACAGATGATCAAGTCTCTAGTTAAGAGTGATGTGACTACGCAGAAATAGCCTATTTTAGCTAGTAAAACAATGTTTTCTTTATGATATGGTAATTACAGGCACAAAATGCAGATCTTCAGCCTCTGAGCCACTCTTCCCTAAGAGAATTGCTGATGGAAGATAAATGTGAAAACTGAACAGAGTCAAATTTAATATTTGAACTACAAATACTGGAAAATCCCAGCTGCTTGTTTTTGACTTGGTGGATTGTTGCATGTACACAGGGAACCATACAAGTAGTTACTAGTTAACTCCTTATGGCAGGAGAGCCTAGAATCCAATCATAGACTGCACACTGTTCAAGCTCTCATGCAAGTTCTCTGTGATGAGTTACCAGTGGTGCCATGGTAATGTTTTTGGTGCTGTATTATGCTAAAACCAGCCTGGTTTACCAAACTCCAAACAAACATCTTGTTTTTTGAAGTTGGATGTGACAGATAAGCTGGTAGCTGGCCTGTAAATTTGTGAATAGCAATCAACCAGTTTACACTATAAAAGTCCAGTCCCCTTTCATACATCAGGTTCTTCTGACATAACTCTTCTTGGGGTGTGTGACTGGAGATTCCTCCATTGGCTGGGAATGCCTCCCCAGGGACACTCCTTGAGGTTGAGAGAAGGAGATATCCCCATAAGCACTGGCCTGGGCGAGTTACATCAAACCTCTACTTCTTTTTGTTAGATTTAATATAATTGCTTCAATAATTGCTTCAATATAGTGCACTATCCTATCTTATACTATACTATTGGTAGCTTTAGTGTGTATGTTGTGTATTAAGTATTTCCGATTAATATATTTTGTCTGATCATTTGTAATAATAAATTCATTTTATATATGCTCATTTTGTCAATCATTAAACTTGCAGGATAAAAGCGGTTCAATCACATCTTTGTAATTCCTTCAAGTGTTGGCATAATCAGAGACTGATTGGATCCAGCCACATCAAGACTCCTCTTTGAGAAGGAGTTTAGAAAGCAAGGGCATCCTGTCTGCACTCTGTGACTCAATGGCAGGGCTTTTTAATAAATTTTGTCAAAGCCTTCCACTCCCACCCATGGCACTCCTCTGTGTATGTGCATTATGTAAGAAGGACTTGATGATACAGGAGCACAGCTCTCTCCCTGGAGAGCACAAGGAGTGCTTGTTAGCAGACAGTGACAAACATTCCCACTGCTGTTCTTGAAAGGTTATCAGCAGCAGTCTTCTGCTTATTCTTCCATTCACCAGGTTGGCTCTCAAACATCTGTTGAAGTGCTGCAGCAGAAAGCATCCTACAAGGAGCCTCTTTGTTGATGTGGTGGTTTCTGGCTTCCTGAAACAACCACCCTTTGCCAGAGTTCCCATAAGTATGTGAGCCATGTGATTTCTAGGAGGAAATCCTGGATTATGCAGGAAATCCCGCAGATGTATGCTTCTTTGATCTACTCCCAGCTTCATCCCCATTCAGACTGCCTCTCAGTACTGGATATGAGTTTCATGAGAAAGTGCAGGGGCTGAACTGGATCCTTTTTGACTTTGGACTATGTCATATTGGGACATCTGGCATGGCTCAGCAGCTACAGATAAATACACATCATTTAACACATAAATGTAACATTATTTAGCAGCATGACTATGAGATCCAAGAGAACATGTTTTCCAGAGCATACACATACTCACCTTGGTATTCCCAGATCTGTGAGCAAACCATTCAACTGACAGAGAATGCCTTTGAGAAAGTCAGACTCTGTTCACCTGCCTTCTCAGGTGCCCATGCATGGAGCTTTTTCTGTCAGCATCTCAGGGGACATAACTGAATGAAGGTGTATGGACTTTGGTCAGATTCAGTCTCCACAGTCTGAATGAGGATTTCAAAGTCAAGAGATTCATTGCTCACCTGTTAGGGGTGGTGGAGTGTGCAAAGCTGGTGTATCTTTTCTCCTTGGTTTTTTTTGCTCCTGTCCAGTGTTTTGGGAAACTGGGATGGTTTTACCTTTTCTTGTTTTTTTTTTGAGGTCACAACTCTTAGTCAGCTGCTCTGAAAGATCTTCTGCAAGGAAAAAAAAGTAATAGAAATTGAGACTTAGGGGAAATAATAAACCAGATGGTGAAAAGAACCACTTTAATAATAGTGCTTTAATCCAAGCAAATTAAAATGCTTGTGCACGAACATCTTTTAAATACTTAGAAACTCATCAAAAGAGGCCTCTGTGCCATACTACTTGGGAGTCAAGTGACCATGGTGGTCCTTCTGTGCTGTAGGCAGTAGATATAAAATAGGGAGAAAAGAGTTGTGGGCAGCAGTGTGTTTACATGGTGGAGGAAGAGCTGCATCATTGTGCGCAGAGGTTTCATGGTCACCCCCCTGTCACAGTGCCAACTGTGTGGACTGTCTTCAAGGAAAGTTTTACATGTGTGGGGTCAGCCTGATGTGCTGATAAAATAAGACAGTCAGTATATTGTTTGCTTCAAGAGTTGCCTTTATTTCAAGATCTACTGACCAATTGATATTTCCTTTTGATTTACACAACACTATACTGGATTTCTGGTTTCCCCTTAAGACAAGCCCTGACTCAGATGATTCACAGAATCAGCATGTTTTTTTCTGCAAGTGCCTGCATTTCTAGGTGCTTATGCAAGCTCAAAGTATCAGTTTGTTGTAATGGTCCATCCTCCTCCCTCACCTCCTCCTCAGGCCTGCTCTATGATCTCAGTAGCTTGTGACAAGCCTTTGTTGAACCTGCTGAATGATGAAGTATCCCTTGATTGTACCAGTTGGATGGGGAAGCATCCTTGACCATACTGGATATTCTTGCATGGTAAAGGCAGGAACAATTCTGACCGTACTAGGAACATCAGCTGCCCAACTAAGGCGAGGAACAAAAGATAAATAGTTATTCTTGTCAGTCTAGGTAAGTAATTTATCTGAAATGTAGTCAAAGTGAAATGCTACCATTGTTAGAAGACCTTTTGAAAAAATGTATTATAGCCTGAGTACAATGGTACTATTGTTACTGGACTTTTTAGGAAAAATCTTCTTGTGACCCTATAAACAGCAGTGTTAAGTGAGGCTATTTGAGTTCTCCTGCAAAGCCGTGGGCTGCACCAGCAACTCCCTTTGAGTGGAATGTCTCCCAGAGGTCATGAAGCCTCAAGTTTGCAATACTTGAAACACTGTCACTGACAAGGTCTGGGCAGATTACACTCACACACTCTCCTTGAGGTGCATCCCATGCCTGTTGAGAAATTCTAAGGGATTTGGTATTTCACTGAGCTTGAGGGGAATTTTTCATAAGTACCTTTACACACATAGATAGAGATGTATATATTTATTTGCCTGTGTGCATGCAAGTTGATTGTACTATGAATGTTGTTATTTTGAGTCTATAATTAACTCATTGTTATAACTGCAGCAAATCCTATTGAATAACTTCTTAAAATGTTAAATTAGTCAATGATTAAGTGCTTTTGCACCCTTTTCTTGTATCTATATCCTATGCACTCTTACCTTCTTGAATTCCCAGTCTCCGTGTAAATCATTCCAAACTGCTTCTAATCGAATTTACTAACATATGCTTCATCTATGTAGTAATAGAATGAACCTTGCCATTTAACTCTGTTAAAGACATGCTCTCATAAATTCATACTAAAACCTGTTTTTTGCTAATACCTTTGAGAGTGTTTTTTTTTAAGCATTCTAACATCTCATTTGCAATGCCTCATTATTATCATCACACAAACCAATGCTCTAAATTCTTAAAAGCTGCTTGTCTGCCTTCAGTTGGGTTCCCCACACCCTTACTCAGCCTCTGACTGCAGACTTAGATGCAAGCGCAACTTCATTTCAGGCTCTCTTACACTATTTAAGGCAGCTGTTATGTCTATGACCCTGCAGGTAGGTATGGGAAGAATTTCCCCTGGGTTGACCTCCTGGAAGATGTGGGTTCTTTTTCTGGCCCTCACAGGCTGCCTTGCTAGTCCTAATGACCTCATTTAACCTCCCACTGCCTCAGTCTCCCAGCCATAGAATGGAACTCATTCTGTATGTATTTAAATAAGCAATTTTATGGACCAACTATGCTTGGTATACCAGCAGTTGTAAAAATGGTGTCCATGGATAGAAATGCCATGTAGCAGAGACAGAATGACAATACCTTCCTTGCAGGACAAATAAGCAAAACTTACAAAATTCTTTTTGCCTGCAGTGAGATACTTTTTTTGACAAGTAAGTAAAACTGTGTTTGTGTTCCATTATTTTCATCACAATGGGACATGACAAGCCAATAAAGTTTTGTTTCTGGGTTGCTAAATCTTCAGGACAACCTTGAAATATGAGAGTGAAATAATAGCATTTGAAGCAGAGCCAAAGACCATGAATATGCACACGGCACATCTATCAAGTATGAAGTCTGGTATTCAGGAGTGTAGCAGAGCAAAAACCAACTCCGGTATGCTCAGTGTGAAAGTTATATGAAGTAGGTTCAAGAAAGGAAACATTTTTAGAAAGCTACCCCAATGGAGGTAAATGGGATGCTTAAAATCTTTTACTCAAATTGCATATGGAAAATGTGTTCAGATAAAGCTCATCTAAATCCTAGCTTTCAGTTGACTGTGATATAAATGAAGAAACTGCTCTACTTTTTCTACCAGGGAAAAAAACCAAGGCTGTTTTTACTTTCTCTTTCATTAATTTCACTCTAGAGGTTCAGCTGATATTTATATGCAAGGAAAATGCTCTTTGCCTTTCCATCTGGCATCAGAATTGGCAGCAGAAGGTGTAATCTATCTCTTTTCATGAGGCCTCTGTTGTATTGCTGGAGGGGACAAATGGACACTGTGCAGAACTTTATGATGTGAAGGCAACACCTCTCATTAGTGCAATGACATCATCTAATAACACTTACCTAAATGATTACATTGTGAATCTTGCTTGTCCAGTCTGTCCTCTGGGGTATCAAGTGGCTGAACACATTCTGTTGACATCATCGAAATAGGCTTTTCTTCTCCTTTGAAGATACTACACACACACACACACACAAAAACAAAAACCAAACAACAAACAACAACAACTCCACCAAAACCAAACCAAACAAAAAACAAAACCAAAAACCAAACCAGAACAACCATATTGGTTATTGCTAGCCAGATCATGAGGAGCTCTTGTCTTCCAGCTGCTCTCTGTCATGCAGTCTGTTGGTCTGATTTCACTCACACATGCTGATATGCATCCTTGCTGTAAGCAACCCACACTAGCATGGCTCTACAGAAGAATACTAACTTTGATCATACAGAAAGTATCTCATACACAAGTAAATAGTAGGGAGTAGAATGTTGTTTTCTGTTTTTCTTCTCCATTTTTTCTCAAGTATAAACTAAGGATCATATTTCATGTTTATTATATGATCCAACTTTAATTATGAATTCTGTTGAATTAGTCTCGTAAATCTGGCTCTTCTAGGAGACCTTAGATACCACTGAAGACCCAGGTGTAAGGGCTGCCTCAGAAAAATGGCCAGTGCCCACAGACCACAAAGCCAGAATGAAGTAGACTTACCACTTTAGTAAGAGCATGGGAAGCCATTTCTCCAGACTGTTTATGTGTCCATGCACTCTAAGTCTCAGTGGATCGCTGTTTTGGCTATTTTATCCCTCTTTGCTCAGAGTTGCAGTCAGTTTTGAGGCCCATTCTCCTACCTGAGCTTCCCCAGTTCCCCACCCAACTTGAGATTTGATCCTGGACTTGCTAACTCTCAGACTGCCACAGATGCCATCAGAGAAAGAAGAAAATGAGACTCTTTTTCACTGCTGATTGTTTCTATGGTTGCTTAGCAGAAACCCATCAGAACTACAAAAGCAATGTTAAAGAAAAAAAGCCTTCAACCTGAAGGTGCAGTCCAAGTGATCTTGGTATTTCCCTTCATCCAGCAACAGCTGTGGTAGTTTCTTATTCATAACCTCTGTTCTCCATTTTCAGGGAATAAGAGCAGACTGTGACTTCCTTGTAAGGAGGAGAAAGGCAATGAGGAAGAGAAAAAAAATCAGGAGATAATATGAATAGTAGATGAAAGACAAGTTGAATTGAGAAAAAATGGAGGAAGGAGTGGTGAAGGAAAGGCAAATAAAAGAGAAAGGTGAAGAAAAAAAAAGGCAGCTGGAGAAGAAACATGAAAAGAATTTTGGGAAAATAGAAGACTGAATTGTGTGACTCTAATCTCGCTGGAGGTAAAGAAAATACCTTATTATTTCTCTGTATATTGCAATGGTTGCTTGTCAAAAAGGAACAGAACAGTAGGGGAATTAACTTCATTTCTGTGACTAAATCTGCATCTATGTAAAGAACAATTAATCCTTAAGCAAAATCCAGTACACAAATATTTGCAAAAGAAAGTGTGAAAGGTTGCACTGAGCTAATTCATCAGAGGATGTAAAAACATGCCTTAAATGTAAGTGACTTCAAATTAAGTGGAGTAAGACTACCTAGCAGCATAAAATCTGACTCAAACTCATGTGCACATGGAATTAACTCCATTTTGTTTCAGTATTTAAAATTTACAAAAAATTTGTAACATTCTACAAATCCTTAAAACTTTACTGAATCAGATCTATATAAGGGGCTTGACCTCTGGATGTTCACTCTAGAATTGTCCCTGTCAAGCCTCACATCTGTACTAAAGTATTAAACTACCTGAAGACTTCATTTGCATTTACAGCAAGAAAAATCTTCCACTTTGGAAGACCCTTCATAAAGAAATCTTTGAATGCACCTTAGCATTGTATGGTTGCTCTGTTTATCTGCTGTACAGATAAGCTATAGCTATGGCTTAAAATGAAGAGGACTTAATTTAAAACAAAAAAATTATAATCTGGCCAAATGAAGGCTCTTATTGCATTTTGTGATTAAAGGGACTTTTATTGTTCAATGCCATTTGATTTTATTGGATTTGATTAGGGCATGCTGGCTAAATATTATGATTGTAGAGCAAATGTTCTTTTCTGAAGGATACCCTGTTTACAAAGTTTTCAGCAAAATCAGGGATACCATTTCAGACACTATGGACTTTTTTTTTTTTTAACAGATCTTGAGGCAAAAAGACTGAGGATAGGTAGCAAAATTTAAACACAAAATTGGTAGTAAATTTTATTGACTGAAAATGCCTTATATATGGTTGATTTTGGTTAGATTTCATTAAGTTGCTTCATTATTTCACCTAATAAAAATTAAGCTTTTTAAAGAGACTTGATATGGGACTGGTATATGCAGAGTATGTGAAAATTACATCATTGTTTTTCCTTAATATAGTAGTATGGAAAATAATACTCTAAAATACATCTCTTAGATCTGTGTTTATATTTTCATAGTCATACATGCCAAGCCCTGGGCATCTTCAGTTCTTTGAAATACTGCTTTACAGCCTAATTTCTGACACCCCCCCCCCCCCCCATTTTTTTTTCTCCTTTTTAAAGTTTGCCCTTCAGCCAGCATTGCCTTGCTTACAAAAGTGTTTACACACTGCACATTGTGACAGTCATGTGACAAAAGATGAAAAAGAGATAAATTACCACGGGTTTTGGCATCTTGGATGTATATGCACTGTGTTCGATGTGTGAACGTGTGAGTGCTATTACATCCTGTCACTGTACATTGCACACAGAGCTCTCCTTCAAAGGAGAGTTGCTGTGTGTGTGCATTGTAATAGTGAGTTCCCAAACCACTAAAATCAATTCCTGAAGCTAAGAAAACACATTCGCCAGTAACGTTTTGCATGTGAAAGTTGCCTGCTATGGGGACCACAGGAAGTCATTAATATGTCTTTACAAATTGAAGCATATTTTTGATTTCCCTGTGTTAAGTGCAACACTTTTCCTAGCAGCCTTCACACCAGCACAGTTTTTGCTCTGATGCCATCAGTCACCTTGGTAGCTAATGCTTGTTATTTATATGGTGAACTAAGGTGTTGTTTCCTTGTACTCTCTTGTATTTCTTGACATAATAATCCACATTCATCCTTTGTGCATCTGTAATGGTTACAATGGGATTCTAAATCACACTCAGCAGAAGATACTTCCTGAAATGCTATAGATTTTTCCATATGAATTAGGATTCAATAGACTTTGGTACAATGCAGCTAGGCTGTACCACTCCTCTGCAGAGATATAGGCCTAAAAGAGTTGCCTTGAGACTCTTATTTCTAGGAAAAGATAGAGTTGATTGAGACACATGAAATACCTTCCCTAAGAGTTGAGTCAAGTTCTAGCTTTGCCTACGTGGTTTTGCATTTTGTCTTGTTAAAATTTTTGGTATTCTATAGGATTGGCTCTAGTTACAGACAGATGAGGGCAATGACTCATAAAGCAAACTGAAAAGTACAGGTATGACTAAAAGGTATTTCATCCTTACATAAATGAACTCTCATGCTGAATCATTGCCATGTAACGGAAGGACTCCTTTGGGCATACACACCTGTAAGACATAGGAACTCAGATGAAAATATATGAACTTTTCACTTTCTGGATGTCACCTTTGGATTTTTAGATGGCTTAAAGTGCATACTAGGGGTTTTTTTCAAATTCCTCAGTTGCTATATGTGCTTGATTAAAGTACCTAAATAAAGTTAGTCTATCACTCACTAACATAGTCTTAAAACACACAAACCCTTGCAAATAATATGATTTATTTCTTTGCTTAAATTGTGGGTTTCCATAAAAAAGTTCACCAATGTAATCAGTTCCAGGCTTCAATTACATAAAAATATTATGCTGGAGACAGACAAAGGAACTGGTTTTGGTCTACTATTTTAATGCATAGTTGGTTTAATGTAGATTTGTTTCACAAATAATCAGCCTGGAGCTTAGGTAGTACTCACTAAAGTTACTCTCACATATTTCTCCTAAAGTGATGCAAATTTTTCAAGGCCATCTGATACCAATTTACAATGAAATCCCATGAGAAAAACCTACCTTCTAAGATGGAAAACTGGGATTCTTTTTTTCAGTTGATCTTGAACTAGGCATGGAAATGGCTTGGAGGGATCGTTAAATCTCAATTTCATGTCTTCTCTTTGGGTTTGAATGGTTCTATGTGCTCCTATATGGAAAGTAGGTACCTATGGATATTTGTATCTGGTCTCAAGGGACAATGCAGTTCTCAAATGAGTGATCAACAGGTGGTCATTCTTATTTGTAAGACTGAGAAATGAAGTTCTCATATGCAACTCTTATGAAAGTTTAAAGGGGCTACCTGGGCATCGATGTCAATACTCCTCACCATTGTACATTAAGGCTCATGGTTTCCTTGTATGTTGAATACTTAGAATTTCTGAACTGACCCTTTGTAAGGTATCCACAAACTCGGCTTCTGAAGACTTCAATGAACCATTTGGTGTTGTATATTGATTTTTTTTTTTTATGTTCAGAGGAGTGTTTTCTTTCCACAGTTGACAAAATCCCCAAGAAAAACATCTGCTAGTTTCCAGGACACGCACAATTATTAAAGAAACCATTGGCATGTTGACAAGTATGCTACATAAATAAAAGTACTCTTGAGACGATCCTTGTTGGGTGGCAGCAGGCAGTCTGAATTCAATAAGTTTATTTGGATAGTTAGTAATATGTGCCTAACTTCTGAAGCTGGAGTAATTTACAATGACATATTTTTGCCAAGAGCTGAGAGAAGAAGAGGCAGAAAGAGAGGCAACTGGGGCCTTGGAGTGGGACAGCATGTTTGTCCACATTTCTGTAGGCAGGGTCTGGCCTTGATGCTGCTGGTCTACTCTGTACTTGGAGAGTAAGTGGGAATGTTTTACAGGGCGCTGCCCCAAAAGCGGCATATTATTGTCCTGCTCAAAGACCTGCTCTGGCATCAGGGTTTGCACTTTAAGACTGGCACCTCTTCTCCCACCACATGCACATTTATGGTTTTCTGACAGATTTTGATTATTAAATTATTTAAAATCGGTTTGCCCCCTTCTTTCTTGTTGCAATAAGCACAAGAGCAAGGAGGGTCAGGCAAGCTCCCAGCATCCTTCCCTGCTCTTCTGTTGCCTCCCTAAACCCATGTGGGAGGCAAGGACAGGCCTGTCCTTCTTCCTACAGCATGTCCTCTGCAGAGAGCCTTATAGTGTGAGTAGGCCCCTTATTTGCATGAAGTAATTCACAAATGCATAAAGAAGGAATAAGATACTGCCACCTGGATGTAGCCATCTCACATCCATCTTCACAACACAGAAATCATGTGAAACAACTCAGGGCCCAAGAGGAATGGTACAACACATGGCTACATTTGGCTTCTTCACCTTCACTCAGCAGGCAGCCTTGGCATCTTTATCAGCAAATATACACCTTCACCCATACCCCATCCTGTCCTAGCCCCATTACAAAAGCTTCCTGGGAAATCACGAATAAAGCAACACAATCGTTCTACTGCAGTCAGGTAGAAAGCAGATGTCCTAAAAGCAGAAAGTCTGGATGTTCCTGTATTTCATTCCAAACTTCTCATTACAAGTTTTATTATATGTTTAACATTATCCTATTTGAGTGATGATTTCCTGGGCACAGAAAATCGATTCATACTAATGCACAGAATTTCTTCTTCAGTTATTTAAGCACTAGGCTGCTCTCTCCAGGCATTCTTGTCAGATTAGTCTGACTTTCAGTTTTCTAAAGTGTATTTAAATCTTCTTAGCAAACACTTAGATATTGGAAATCCTAATCTGTCTGCCTCCCTCCACCCAAAACTTTTGCTGCTAATAATAACATGGATGTAGATATACCATAGAATTGTCTGGCAGTAGTTTCTTCTCCAGACAGTGTGCTTCCAGGCACTATTTAAAAAACTATGTCAGGGCTATGAACTGATTCCCTTTACTGCCCATAAACTTGTAAAATAAATGCAAATAACAACAGCTAAACTTTTGATTGATTGAAAAAATGTGCTATACTTTTGAACAGATTCTAGTCACAAAGTTTTTGTCTTTGGAGATAATAAAAAATACAAATTCTTCCTTAAAGTACAAATTAACCCCTTGGACACACCAACCTTAGTAGTGGGATAAGAAGTCCTGACACCAGTTCCCACTCTGCTGGCTTGTATTGTCTGCTTGTGAACTGTCCCAGCAGTTAAAGTTAGTTGGAGCAGTTTTCTCTAAAGCGCTCTCCCTCCTTCCATGACCCCATCCATGCATTCCAGCCTCAGTGCAGTCATACTCCAACTTTCCCCATATGGGACCATCCCTAGCCCACTCCCTGCAGAGTGGGGACCTTCTGCTTTCTTGCTAGTCCCCAGAGAAACAAGGCAATTTGACTTGATGGTGATGGCTGTTGGGGGAAAAAAAAACCAAAACCAAACAAACCCCAAACCAAACAAAAAACAAATAAATAAACAAAACACACACACAAAACAAAACAAAAAACCCCAAAACAAACAAACAAAAAAGTGGGGGAGAAAAATCAAGAGGCCAACCATCCAGGAGAGAAAAGTGCTAGCGTGTGGCTGAGGTACTTACGAAGTGGTGCGAGGTGCAGAGAAGCTCACTGGAGAAGCTTTCTGGGCTGGGACTGCAGCTGATGTTCTTGCCCGTCTTATCTAGGGAGCCGCGGGAGCCGTCACTATGGCAACGCCGTGCTCAGGCGTCCTCCGGGAGGTTGGGAAATAGCATCACCACTCCCTGACCCACTAGCGGATTCTAATCCTGTTTCCTTCCTCTTCCACAAGTTGCAGTGGCCGAAAGAGAGGCAACTGAATGCAGGAGAGACTGGCAGGCTCTCAAGGATGAGTCATGGTTCCTGCCAGACGATCAAGAGCCACAGATGCTGATGCTCTCAAAGAAGTAGGGGAGGATTCGAAAGCTTTGCCACAGAGAGCCAAAAGGTGAGCTGTAGCTGCCGTGCCTAGACACAAAGAAAATGACAAGGGGAGGGAGCAAGGGTGATGACGTCAGGGACTCAGGGGAGAACTGAGGATAAAGGTGGAACAAGAAGGCAGGGCACGTGTCCAGGAGCAGCACCATAGCATGAAAACTGATGGACACTGTCTCCAGCACTGGCTCAGCGAGGATTGCGGTGTTTGTATATATATCTGGCCACAACTCATTATACAAGCATGGTATTTATGAAGCCAGGCAAGAAGTCTTCCATGGCTGCCAGCTGGTTGCCAGGAGAGACCTGTGTCTCCTATTTTAGCTGTGCCTTTGGATGAAGCTGTTATTTCAACTGAGGGAAAAGTATACAAACATGCCTAACATTGGAAAAGCTCTGGAAGAAATACTCTACTTAGTGGTGGGAACTGCCCCTCTCTTAGTATTCATTTGCAACAAAAATGTCTTTGTCTATACCTTTTTATTAAAATATCTTTAAAAACTGTGACTGCTCACAGTTGAGGCCATCTTCTCTTTCCCCCACTCAGTGGTGAAATTCAAAAGCACCAGTGTGCACAGTGTACTTTAAATTAGTCAAGGTTTTTTTCATTAGTAGCATATTGTACAGAAGGCCAAAAGGGTAAAGTGTTAATTGTCAGCCCTGCGAACTGTGCAACACCCTTGGATCCTTTCTGTATCATATGCAATTCTGCAAAATGTCAAGCATGTTAAATGCTCTAAAAGCACCACCTGAAAGAACTGTGAGCTTTCCCCATCAATGCCTGGGAGAGACAAACACATCCGTTACCCTGCAGAGTACAAGTCACCTTGTTTAGGTGAATCAGTGGCCAGTCTTTAAAAGCAAACTCATAAATGCTTAGATAACTCCTGAAAAAAATGAGCATAGGCTCCTAAGATTTTTTTGGGTAAAAATTAAGATTTCTAGCTGAAAAGAAAAAAAAAAACCCAACCAAACAAAAACAAAAACACATCGACCAACAGACATCCCCCAAAGTTCTCCAAATCCCACAGCCCCCAAACTTGCCTTTTATAATTTGCCTATATCCATCATTGACAGGACCACTCTGTTGCAGTAAATTTTAAATAAAAAACTCCTCCATTTTTAATTGAATTGCCTTTTACTTAGAAACATGAATTATTTCATTTATTTCTATGACTTCAGAAAAATCAGAATGAGGTGGACTAAATAATAGGTTCATGAAACACAATGCTCAAATCAGAAATACCTTTTTGAAACTCAGCTCATGACTGCCTTTTTATTGTCTTGATTGAAAAAATTAGTCAGTGATTTATAGCACTAAAGAATTCCCTGAGGGTGAGAAATTAATTTCCTGTTCTAGCCACCAGATCCCAAGGTTGTTTTGGGAGTGTTAGTGGATAGGTTTACTTGAAACGAAAGCAGCCTATCACATTCAGCATGATTACAAATTCAACCCTGGTCATCCCTTTGATTT
Source organism: Formicarius rufipectus (assembly GCA_013399695.1). Lineage (NCBI taxonomy): Eukaryota > Metazoa > Chordata > Aves > Passeriformes > Formicariidae > Formicarius > Formicarius rufipectus. The sequence goes on along the minus strand of VXAU01002197.1, from coordinate 294 downwards.
GTTAGCACCACATGATACCATGAAGCATTTAACTACAGCAGCAGATTTATCTCAGTCTTTACAGACTGGCTGTTGCATTATCAGTGTGATGGAGGATTTACACTTTCAGACCTGATCTTTTAAATGTTATTGTCCTGCTTGTAAGAGGGTTGGGACTCCTACCAGCTTTCTGATCCTTTCTGTTCAATTATTTCACAAATACAGCTTGGAAAATAGTCTGAGCTCATAACAAAACTGCCATTTAATCCTCTTCCTATGTACAGGAGCATTCCCATCTGTTATAGGTTCAGGTTC
>VXAU01002196.1:51678-130997 GCA_013399695.1 Formicarius rufipectus | reverse complement strand
ATGACAAGTATGACGTTATATAAACGCCTTTATTTTAGAGATTTTAAAGTTTATAATTAGGATCAAGCTGAAGTCTGGATACTTGAATTCATGGTCAAGAAGCAGAAATCTCCTTTCCTGATCTCTAAGATATTACTTGAGCTACAACTCACTAGAAAATAAGATTCACATCCACTACATTCCAAATTTACATTTACAGCCCTTACAGGGACCTGAACCTCAGTTTCCCACATTTTGGATGAATATCCTCAATGTGGCAGCTATTGACAGTCAGAAACAGTTTTTTAGTAATTGGTCCTTGTGGACTACTTAAACAATCAAGTATTAATCAATCTATTTAGAAGGCAGCCAATAACAAGATGTTCACTTTTAATACTCTATTAACATCAGTCAGATAATAAACATAGCCTTTTATTTTCATGAATACCCCAAAAATAACGTAGAAGTTTCTTTCTGTGAATCCTGTTCACATAAGCAATTTAAAATCCACATTTCCAAAATTCAAAGCAAAATTGGCTTTATTTTCTGACCGTTTATTCTGTCTTCATGTCAATGTAAATTTGACTACACTGGATGTTACTGAAGTAGCCTTGAGAAATTTCAGAAGACCACTTTTGCTTTTCTTTAACATATTTAACAAATATCTTACAAATATTCATAAAGTGGATTGGCCCAGCATAATCATTTCATCATGCATTTAGAGACCTGCATGCAAATTTGGCAGAAATGAATGCTGAAACTTCTCCAAGTCAGGAGAATTTGCTTTCCTATGGCACAGAATGATCCTAGTGTTACTCTAAAATGTTTTATAATCTTCCTTTGCTCTATCTAAACTCTCCCCTCCTCCAAAGCAAAAGCAAAGGGCTGAACTTGTTTCATCCTTGACTGCCACATTTCATATCTGTGGAACAACCCACTTGTGTGCTACTTAAACAGCTATATATTTTGAGGGAATCCTTTTGTAGCATTGGAAAGCTCTCACATGTAATGATTAAAATTTAAATTATCTTCTTTAAATGGGAGCTCATGACGCTCTGAGAATGCACTACATTTTTTATTCAGTCTTATGCAAAAGTTCTCCCTCACTCATTCTTGAGTCTTTTTCCCCTTATTGGGCTGTCTGTGTTTATTTCTAGCTGTCTATAACTAACTTCCAGTAAGAGACAGGCTTTTTCTGCTCATTGATAAATTCTTCTGGAGCTATTCCGGTAGTCTGTGTTATATTATTTATAAAAGTATATATTTGTTTTTAAGAATATATGAGATTGCAGTCTTTCTTAATAGGAATGAGTCTAACTGCACTGTTTCTTGAACTATGAGGCTAGTTATACAAGACAATATGATGACAAATCCATTGATCTTCATTGTTTTCTTCACATAGTCTTATAGGTATTCTTTGGTAATCTTGCTGAATTACAATTATTCATGTCTTTTCTCACCTAGAAAACATTGAGGAATTTTCATTCATTCAAGTCTTGCCCACATGAATGTCACATATAAACTTGCAAAATTAGATTAATTACAAGTGAAAAAAGAATACATACTAAAATGTAATGTAATATTCTGTTTTCAGTCTGGGTCATTTATACAATAGCATATCTTAGAGAGTCAGGCTATCCCATTTGCCAGTAGTTCAGCATGAGGTTCTCAGTTAAGAATAAAAGAGCATGTATTTGGCTTCTGTCAAACTGTTGTATGAGACATAGGATTACTGTGCCTGGAAATCAACAATAAAAATTAGCCATTCTTATTTACATTCAAATGTCAACTCCCAGCTTCACAAGGTCTATTAGAGAAGAGTGTTGTTAGAGACAGACTAGTTACTTTTCTGATGCTACTACATCATATGTGCCAGTTTAAAACATATTCTGTAGACTCAGTTTTAACAAGAACTCCCATAGTGTAACTGATGATTTGTCATTGTTTTATAGTTGATATTTTATGTCACTGTCTCATTTGTCTCATACTCTAAACTTATAAAGGATACTTTACCTGAAATTAAAGTAGGAAATGGATAATGAGCTGACTGCCCAATTTGTACAGCATAAGTTTAAGTCTTCTGATTTTCCTTTCAGTTTCTTCAAAGCAAATTCCGGAAACACTGAATTAAGAAATATCTGGATGTCTTAGCCTTTGATCTTGCATGGTACTAGAAACACAGTAGATGTCCAAAGACCTTTAAATACATATAATCCATGATTTGCTGTTTCAGCTTCATTCTGCCTTTTTCCGACAGAAGAACAACATTTCAGCAGCAGGTGTACTTAGAGTGTCTGTGACAAAGCCAAAGTGCTTTATATGTTTAAAGATATGCAAGCACATAGATTTCCACAAATAAAGACAAGCCATTGAGACTGTTCTCAGATTGCATCGCTCTAGAGGAGATTTTCTCTTGCAACTTCCTTTGCCTTTATATATTGATAATTTGATTTGGATTTACTTTTCAAATATGTTCTAGCTTTAACATGCAAGCAGATCTGAGAACAGAAACTAGACTGAGGACTCTGCTCCAGGATAGCTGGGAAATGATCCCTTTTTCTGCTCAGACCCTCTGAATGCCAGGAATGCACTGTTCAGTTTCACCAAGTTTAAAGAATAGTCAGTCTACACTACATCTCACTGTAAAGGGCACATTTCTCAGAAGGACAGAAATCTAGCATCCTGCACCTATTTGATAAATTTTAATTACTATTTTATTCAATAAAAAGATGAATAGCAAGAATCACCACATTCTGATAGAAGTGGCTAATTGGTCTAACCTCTCCTATCCAAATAAGTGATTAAAAATATCTGGATATATTCATAGTAGAGAAACAGTTTTAGTCATGTTTACTATTTGAAATGATTTAATTGTCCCTGTGAATTGTATAGGAAGTATAGACATATAAGATGCAAGGTTCAGACCACAGATAGAGATCATTCACAACTTCTGATATGAAATAGTAAATATACTTGTAACTTCTTTGAACATGATTAATAATTAGTTATATTTTTATATTGTTATTAATGTGAAAAATGACAAGATTTTTAAAAAGTCACACAAATGTGAGTTCTTGAGTTACCTTTGTAAGAAGTAACAACTCTGAATCACAACTCTGCAAAAGTTACTAGCAGAGTATTAATAATGTATGGTGTGTATGACAGCACAATTTAATGTAGTTTCCATAACAACCAGAGTATAAGATAATCTTAAATAATTTGAATTTCACTGCAGTCTACATCATGCATGCCTAATTCTACATCAAAGAATAGATTCAAGAGAAATACATTAATATTTGATTATTTTGTCTACTAAATAAACTGTACAATCATTAAAAGATGTTATTTCTGCTAAACAGAAGATCTGAGAAAGAAATATCTATTTACTTAATCAGGCACCTAAGTTGCTTTCAGGAAATGTAAGCATCTAAATATATACTACTCAGACTGTAACCGTGTTGGCAAATCAGAGCACCATTGGCACATAGCAAGAAAATTTTAAGATGAAACTTTGGTTTTGTCTAGTGCTTTATTTATTTTGTAGAAATTTTAGTCATTTTGCTTTTGCATGGTTTTGAACAACTCTTTCTGAAAAACTGTCTCATAGTATTGTATTTACTGATACTGGGATATATATTACTTGTATTTATTCACTAAAAAAAGGTTTCTGTTGAAATCAATTATCTGCCATGATCTATTCACTAGCTGGTTATCTTTTATGAAGGTATCTCATTTTCATCTACCGTTGAAATAAATATTATTTCTAATTGTGGTTTGGTTTGGTTTGGTTTGTTTTTTTTTTATTATGAATTGCAGTATCTCTTAAATCTAAGTCTATTTTTTTAAAACACTATTTTCTTCTTTTTACTATGTTCTTACAATTGTGTTGGTCTTCAAACCTATATAAATGCCTTTCATGGTCTGAACTGATGACAAGTCTGTCCCTCTGTGCTATAAGTTAACATGAAGAAATGTTTTGTAAGGTGTTCTCATCATAGTTATGATTGCAAAGAATGTAGTTGTTCTACCTTCAGTCTGACACCTCTGCTCACACCATTTTTAATGAGCTTTCAGCAATAAGACTTGCCATGAGGCCAGCTGAGAAACTATTTTTAACTGTACCAGCACCAGTTCAATTCAGTTTTACTATCTGTATTCTAATGGGCCCATGGCATTATTGAAGACTTTTAATACTTTCAAGATTGTCACTCCATAATTTTTAAACTAAGAACTTACAGTTGTGCATAGTTATCACTATGCTCAGGTGATACAGTTTTAATTCTTGCTACTGAATAATACTTTTTCTTTTTTTTTCCCCCACATACATGAAAACATTAGGACTGCACTGTGGTTGCTCTGCATCCTTCTCCAAGTATCTGAATTTGAAGAGACTTTTAAAACTATCAAATGTGTCTGAAATTCTTTACTGTGAGGGTAGTGAGTCACCAGCCCAGGTTGCCCAGAATTGTGGATAACCCATCCCTGGAAATGTTTAAGACAAGACTGAATGACATTTTGAGCAATCTGGTCTAGTGGAAGGTTTCTGTGCCCATGGCTGGGGGGTTGGAACTAGATTATTATGTTTAATATCCCTTTCAATCCAAATCATTCTGTAATCCTAAGATCCTATGAAATGCCTACTCCTGCCTTGATTTTCATCTTATCAGAATGTTGTTTGTTATCAGTTTGAGAAAAAAGTCATCTTCATTTGTAAAACACTATGTTCATGGCATAAATGAGCGCTATCCCTGGATCAAGCATTATCTTCATGGTAATAACTTCAGTAATCAACCTGAAAGAGGAAAAAGAATCCTTCAGCTCTAGAGTGGACAACTTGAGAAAGGCAATCTGGGGTGAGCACCTGCTGCTACTAAAGCTCTTATTCTTGACTCTGATATCAAGTGCATCAAAACCATGAATATTTAATGTGTCAAATTAACCTAATATCAGATCACAGCCATTTAGATTTGTTTCAGCTCATGGCAGTGAGACAAATGGTGTAAACCTGGAATAGCCAATTAATATGAACAAAGACCAAAACACTATAGGACGACTGTGAAATATATGGCAGGATGTATATGATTTTGTTTCCAGTTTTAGTTATAACAAACGACTTTAGAAGCACGTGAAAAACAAAGAAAAAATCTTTGACTGTGGTCTGTTGGCATGGAGTCTCAGTCAATGTAGCCCTTGTTAATATGAATGTACTCTACTCAGAAGTCCTCTTAGAGAAACCAGCTTACTAAAAGGAGAGGCTTTATAACCCTTTTGGGAAGTTTAATGAGGATGTCTGTGTTTGGTATTGAAAAACAATGAGTTATAGGCCATCACCACCTCTCTTCATATGTCCAACTCACATGGTAAGGACTTGTCCAGATATCCATCAGAACTGCATGACAATGAAATTGTCAGAGTTCAATATTTAACTTGGTATTTCCCTCATCTGTACCTAAATACTACATTAAGCAGTGTGCTTTTCTTCTATACAGGTAAACTTGTTGCAGCATTAAAAGATAATTTAGTTGTACCAAATATTTCCATTTTAACATTGTCATTGTAATAAACCACATATTTTTAGAAGTTTTAATATTGAGAAAATTGTCTGATATTATTTTTCTTGCTCTTATTTTCTACTCTCCAGAAAAAAATTATATTCTGTATAGTGATTTTCTTTTACCAAATTATTTTTGTTACCTCTTCAATTTTTCCAGAATATTGAAACAACTATATATTTTATTATTATTTTCCATAGTTCTTTAACCTGCAATTATCTAAATAGGAAAGATTTTTTAATTATTTAAAATGAAAAAAAAATGTTTACTTTTGAAAGTTTTTTTTACTTCCCATAGACTACAGGTGTAATAGAATAAAGAATGGAGATAAAATATAGAAAACAAATGTTTGGCAGATAATAATGAAGAAGAAATGACTGATTCTGAAATCCAAATTGCTAGAAAACAGTCATTAGTTACTGCCTCACACCAAAACCTCAGTCATGCTCCTGTGGAACAGGAGCATAATCATATAAACTATAAAATCTATATGTTTGAAAGATTGTCAGAATAATAAAGCACAGTGTCCATAACTCCTTCTGATTTTAATTGCCCTTTGTATGTTATAGGAGGTCTTTGTAAAGCTTATAAAGAATCCAGCTAAGACTAAGTAAAAAATCTATTTCTTATCTACTTTCTTTTATTCATCCAAATCTGATTTTGTGGGAGCATCACTTGTTCATGTATGTCATAATAAGCATAATTTTCCTATGACAGATTTCACTGTATTTTCCCATCAGCATTTTTCAATGAACTGTACTGAAGTTAAAGGAAGTTTGACCTCTGAAGTCATTACAGCTAATAAGAAAGCAGTAGAGAGGTTCATTGATTCACATCTCAGAGGGGCACAGTTTCAGTTCACATGCTGCAGCAGCAGTGTATTTCTATGGCAATGCTTTTAGAAGAGTTATCAGTAGAACTTAGTAATCATTCTGAACTGTCATGTTCACTAAAGCTGCGGAAAGGTTAACCTTTAATCAAGAAGAAGGAACATCACAAAACATTTTATTGTAGAGATAATGTACAATTCACAGTAGTGCATATTACAGCTTCAGTTCTCTGATTATTACAAAACTTGTTTTTCACTCAGTTGCCTCCTGTTGTAATATTTCCTATTTTTAGTTACTAATATATTACTCTCATATTTACAAAGAAAGAAAATAAGGTACATATACCAAAACTGTGAATATAAAAGATCATTTAAAATATGCCTATATGTGAAGGGGAATTTTTCAAGTATTCAGTTTTAGCCCTATCACAAGAGTACTTATAGGTAACTTTGGCCTTTATTATATAGATCATCCAATCTGGTGGGTTTATTTATTTATTCATTTATGGCAAAGATATCTGCCTGTCCTCTTTTTATGTTCATTTTTGGCTATAATTCATGTATCTTAGCACTCAGAAGTGTTCTATTCCATTTATAAATGTGCTATTTTTTATTTGTGACATTTGTCTTTACTTCTAGATACATTAGAAAGACCTGGATGCCAAGGAGGGCAAGGGACTCTTTTCTTAGAGGGCATGAAATAGGCTTGGTCCAGTTCTATTTTTTTTTTTCCTCCATTTTTTTTCCTGTAACTGACCTTAGGGTAGTTCTAATCCTGTGTTTTCACAGTCACTGATGGATACATGAATGTACGTTTAGAACAGTAAGAGCCACAGACAACAGTGTTGTGTTGATAAATGAGAAACATTATTTTAATTAGCTACATAATTGTTCATTCCACTTTAATTTATAATAGAGTTGGTTTTGCATGTTTTCCAATTTCTGGGGAGAAGTTAAAAAAAGGTGTTACTTGCTTTATGAATTAAAGAAGTCACATATATTGATAAACTGAATTAATTTTTAAAGATATCTCCTCATGTCTGTAGGTGGCCTAAGTCACTCTACTGGTCAAAACCTAATTTTGATTTTCAACTGTCTTTTTATAGAAGACAAGCCAATATGATTAACCCTTCTATGAAAAAGTTATTCTTTCCAGACCAAGGACACAAGCAAGCAACAGCACAGCCATCAGTCATGTAAAGTTCTGCCTGTTTAGTGTTTCTTCTGAGAGCTGGGCTGGTTCCACTGCACTTTTGAGAAGAATCCAAGGAAGTTTCTTTGCATATATCAAATAACCTGTGCTCAATCCAGTGCAAAGATAGCATGATGTTGTCCAGGCCCTGAGCTTACTGCTGGAATGCTCCTGGAGGGGGCTGCTCTAGGGAAGAGAGCAGAGTCGGGAGCTACCAGGGGAGTGCAGGGCTGGAAGAACATCATTCCACCATGTCCAACATGGAAAGCAGAGCAGAACCAATGAGGATGATGGTAATCTGGGTCAGGTGCAGAGTTTGAATTTCAGAAAAGATTTTCTTCTGCTTTTTGTTCTTTCTGTAGTACAACTGTTCCAAAAAATCAATCTCCTAAAAAGAAATTTAGTCCAGTTCCTGGACATTCAGACCGGAAGCAGAAAGAAGTCAGGTTTTTCTCCTTACAAATGCTGCCTCACACCAGGTGGCAGTCCTACTTAGCCTTGCAGAAGTTCCCTCCATCTATCTTCTGTCTAATGAATATTTAATCACCTTTCTGTGAACCACTGAATATTTAATTATATTTCAGTGTGCACGTTTCACCCATGACTGCTGAAAGTTTAATATAGGAATAGTCCTCCTAACAGGAACTGCAGCTCACAAATCCTCCTCACTGTCTCTTGAGTCCTCAAGGTGAATGCTTTAACCTCAGGGTAACCCCCTGACAGTTTGTGGGCTGCTGTTTGTACAAGTTTGAATTTCCTCAGGAAGTGAAGTCAATTGAAACCATATAAATCAATTCTTGAGTGAGTGCTCTAGCCAAGGCTATTACCTGAAATGGAGTTGCTATCACCACTTCTGGAGATGTTTTAAAGAATGTTCTGTCCACAACTGCACTTTGGGAAAAGGCTAGTTCTGCCCTGTACTCTGAATGTTTTAAGAATGTCTATGAACCAGAGACCCTGAGAGGTTTTTTTGGTAGACATGAACCAAGTCTTTGTTATTAGTTATACAGACAAATGCATTACTTCTTGACACAGGGCATCTTTGAGAAGCATAGAGCAGAATAAAGGATTTTTAGGGACAAGGAAATGGCATAATTAAGGGACATGAATATCTAAAGGGACAGTATGTCTTTTTTCCTTTTAGATTTTTTCATCAGGCATGCTGATGATCCATATGGCTGCTACTTTTCTTTCTCCTGCCATAATACTGTTAAGAAAAGAAAGGATATCATATGTAATCACCATGGTCTGGTCTATGCAGTGTTTCCTAAAGTTAATAATAGGTAATATCCAATCCAATGTGGTGACACAGGGGAAGAGCTACTGTATTTGGTTGTCACAGGTAGGAAAGAAGACTTAAACTGCTTGATCCAATACTGTTTTGAATGTGTTAAGTGCATATGTGATATGCATTTTTTTCAAAAGTAGTACTGCATAACACATCTATTTTTTTCCAACTTTTGCACTGCATCTAGTAGTTTTGTACTGAAGTCTTTCCTTGAAGGGAATAAGATGGATTTGACTAGTTGTGGCCTGTGCATTGGTCATTGGGAAGCATTAAAAAAAAAAAAAAGAATAAATTTTCCATCTTTCAGACTGCTTCATATTTCTTTCATCTCACCTCCTCCTCATGTGTGTTGCTATCATGTGGGAATTCAGAGCACAGCTCTTTATCATCCATATTAGCTCTTAGCATGATGATGGATCATAACATCCACAACTTATATCAGTTAAGATCCTCAAGAAAACAACATAGTTTCTGATTTTTGTTTAATTGATTTGAAAATGTTTTTAGTGAAGATGTGTTCATTAAATTAACATGCATTTTAATTCAGAAAGCAAAATGGTTTTAGAGTCCTTGCTCTAGCTTTTCAAAACCACAAAATACATACACAACCTGGTGGAACTTGTCTTCTGTTATATTTAGGTGTATAATTTTTTTTTGCTGTCTCTACTTTGACTATTACATCAATTTATGATCTCATTTCAGTTTTATTTCTTTCATCTGCCCTCAAAGAAAGTTTTTCAATTCAGTACTTTCGCTTTTTGATATATTAATTTTCCTTCACAAAAATACCTCATTTTTAAAGGGCAATACAGTGTTATTTTCCTCTTAATATTCTATAGAAATTAAACCTGTGAAGTAAACAAAAACATAATATATGTATAGGTAACATCAGGTCATTGTAAACTCGTTTATTGGCTTTTAGAAATACAGCTGTATTTCTAAATATAAAGCTGAGAAAAAAAATCTCATCTTCTGTTTGTTATTAAGGAAATGATCACTGTACTTAATCTTTTGCTCAATGACTGACATTGAAAGTGTTGAAGAGAAGAACTAGAGTTTATTAAGCAAATATAAATGTAAATTAAAAATCCAGAGGTTTGGGTGTTTTGTTGTTGTTGATTCTTTGTTGTTGTTTTGTTTTAGTGTTTTGGGGCTTTTTTGTGCAGTTCTGGAATCCATCTTGTTTTAACAGTCTGTATTTTGTTTGATACTCTATGAAATCTGAAAGACATGGGTGTTATTAAGTTGTTGTAAACCATAAAGAATTTTTGAGGGATCTTTTATGACACTGCAAGCACAAAGAAAACCTATATATTGTACTATGGCAAATGCTTGGAGTTGATTGGGCAGAAATATTCCCTTTTGCTGTTAAAAGATGTGGAGATATAGCTTGAATTTTTACAAAAAACAGGGGGTTACGTCAATTAGAATACTGAAGTGATAATAGCTAACAAGGAAGTGTCTTTGATACTCCTCCTCCAAGTGAAAACATTTGAAAGGTTCAGAAAATTATTATTAATAATAATTGTTATTGTTGTTATTATCATCATCATTTTACCATTATAATGACCATTATTTAATTATTATTTGTGATGGATGCTTTACCTCTGTGACATCTTTATTTAAATGTAAGAAAGAAAAGTGTCTGGAAAGTATAAATAAGGAAATATTCTACATATAGACGTGGAACTAAGTGATACAGTCGAAAAAAAGGAATATAAAACAAATACTTTGTATGCACACATGAAAGTCTGTTCTTTAAGAGAACATTAAGATTATAATTCAAACACTCAAAATTTAAGAACATTCAAATTTACATTTGTGTGATGCATGGAGACTACAATCAAGTTATGTCTTATCTTCCTTATTATTAAAAGATACTGAGATCCCTTGTTCACAGAACAACCATCATGCTTCCCTATTCTTTAAAATTCTCAGAACTCCTTTCTTGGCACCTGCTGTTACTGCAACTTCTTTCTCAGATTTAATTCAACCAAACATTACTATATGGACATAGTCCCCCTTGTAGTTAAGAGTAACTTGTTTAATTGGTTTATAACTGCATCAGCACTTTCAGATTTATGCGTAAAGTGCAGTTTAGACTAGCGTATCATAAATTAGACTTGCTGCCAAAGAAGTTCTTGTCCAACAATTTCTTCCCAGACATATTAGCACAAATGTTTGTGCAGCTATAATATGAATATTTTTTTTAGCATAACAATCCTGGTAAAATCAAATCAGCTGTTTCAAATTGGCATAAAACACATTTTTTTCCAAAAATCTACTGTGTGATTCTGCAGATCCTTACTCAGACAGAAGGATGGAGACAGGGACAGAAAGGAGGGCTGAAACATATTCAACATCAGCTTGTGTTAAGATGATTTTAATTTTCAAGTTATCTGAACTAATATAATAGTTAGCTTCTGCCAGAAGGGATAACGCCTCCTTTCTTTCCTCTGTTTTGCTACCTGGCTGATCATTTTGTGGGCTTTTCAGGTCACTAAATCAGCAAAGAACATTCCGAGGGGTCCAAATTACTTTTGTGGTCCCTCACTGCAAGACCTTGGTGAGCAGATAGGCACAGTGCAGGCAACGCAAAGGAAGAGGCAGGGATGTGCAGATGGGAGCACATGTGTTTGGAGCCTCTTCTAGCAGCCTGTGTGCTTGCATAAGTGCAGCCCTCACAGGAAACTTTACCCTTGCTGCTGAACTGCATGTTAACACATGGCTGTTCTTCACAAACTAGTCCTCAGTGGGTTTTACATAGTCATTACTTCTCAATATAAAGCATGTTTATCCCAGAAGATATCTTAACCCTTCCTATGGGACAGCAATACAACAGCACAAGTCAGCATAGACAACTCTGAGATGCTACAAAAATGTATCGTCATGGATAGGACTTTGTTTAACTCAACAAAGACATCTTCATTTAAGGAAAAGAAAGGTATATAATTTTCCTGCTTTCAGATTACTGGTGCTGTATCAGTGGGACCTGTCCTCTCAGTGGTTTACCTCCTGCAATTTTATGAATAATGTTTCCACGGCACTATTAGATGCCTGAAATCATCAATAGTCTAAAGCCAAGAACTGATCCTTGAGTAGCAGAAGGGGAAGCATAAGTATTTCTCATCCAAAAAGAAAGGTTAGAGAGCACTTACTGGACTATTTCCAACAAAAGAGTCTTCCAGGGGAATCTGTAAAAACTGCTCCACAAAAATACCCTGGTTTTAACAGTAGCCTGCTCAGATCTTCCTGGGATTTTAGCCCTTTGTTGCTCTGTCCAGGTCTTCAGCTCAGAGGTAAGCACCCTAGCAAACCAGTCTAAATGGTTGCTATGAATGATGGCTTTTACATTAAGAAGACATTTTAGAGGGTGATACTTTATCATAAAACATTTCAAACTACTGAAATCCACCATGATAAAAAGTATCCTTTCTCTTCTAAGCTTCAATTTTGAGATTTTCCAGTTGGCTAATTAATATGTGCCATGTGTAGTTCAATCAAAACAGATAACAATAACCCAGTGCTACCATTATTTTGTTAAAAAAAAAAAAAAAAAAGAAAGAATGAAACAAACAAACAAACACTTGTTTTTGTTTGCATTGATTTTCTTTTGTGACACACAGCTTTGAAATAATGCTCTTCTTGACGAAAAATAAAAAACTGCTGTTGGACAGACCTTTCTACAATATAAGTCTCCTCCATCTTGATCTAAACGTGTTATTAGCATTAAATAACATGTATTTCTTACTTAAATGCACAGGAACTTCACCAGGGACAAAATATTTGCACATGAGTTAAATATTAAGTGTGTGTGTGTATGTGTATTTTCTCTATGACAGATTCGGTCTACCACCTGCTTGTCCCAAGCTAATATGATCCAAATAATATTTATTAGACCTTCTGAATCAAAGGAAACACCATCTGTCTTGTTAGATACAGATTTTTATGAAAGATATACAATTAATAATTTGTGGTTTCTTCATGAGGTAGATAAATAAGGAATGCTGTATTTTCTACTTACAATTTATAATGAGAAAAAAAGACCAAACTACTGGAAAAAAAAGACATTTATATTTTTAAATACACTATTTCCGCAATTTTGAGGGAGTAAAGGTGTGAATAAATGCAACAATTTAAGTTCACAGTGTTTACTGTGGCATAATAACACTGACATTGAGTGAATTTTGCAGGACCAAAGAAATAAATTGCTGAAAATGCAATTAGAAATGTGACATAATGTTTAGAATAAGAAGGAAAAACATTCAGGGATTTTGTTTGTGACACCTTTTAACTTTAGAATGGATTACAGCATACTTGCAATTATACAATATTTATGGGATTAATTTATTTTTATAAAATCCAGAGCCTTTGACTTGTAATTCAACAAACTACTTCCCATCCACACACAGCTGATGCAGGGATTCTTTGCACAGTAGCCATGTGTCCCTGATACACATTTCATTGATCTGATACTAAAAGAGAATTGGTCAATTTAATGATACCTTTTCAACCCTTCACTTCTCAATTTAAATCTTCCCTTTATTGGCAGAAATATCAATTCAGTGTAAGATTTAACTCAAGAAGCATTGCATTTCTCAAGTCATGATCTTTCACTTTTCTTTCTCACTTACTAGAACTGACAAGTATAATTTTTCTGCAGAAGAAATGGAACCATGTATTGAATTTGGTATTGATCTACTATCAGTACAGGCAAGAAGATTGCAAAAATTGTTCCCATGAAAATTCTTATTTTGCTTCAAAAACTCCATAAGTTTTATTCTTCAATTTATAAACCTAAAAATTGTGTGTGTCTGTCTGTGTGTATGTATTTTAGCTGGCAAAATCTGTAAGGAAGGGGAAAAACAGTAATCCTGAACACAACTCTGAGATGTAAAAATTCCTGGTTTTTCCATTCATAGATAAGGTTTTATGGAATGTGCCAAAATAAGATTATACAGAAGATGGCTAATATGTCTTAACTGTAGTACAATAAACACACAAAAAGCGCTCTTTCCTTTGATGAATTTTTCGTGTCATCCAGTAAAAAGCAGAGCAGTGTGGCAACATACAGCTCTCCCTTCTGACCTTATTTAGCAGTTTAAAACCATTCAACTATGATGATACTGATAGCATAGATACAGAAGGGGAAAATAGAGAAAAATCATAAAGCAAGGTAGCAAATGTCAAACTGACAAGACTTTTATGTGCCACAAAACCCACAGAGGAAAAATGTCTTGACTTACTAAATCTGCCTCTTTCACTACAGCATATATCTTTAAAGAACATTGACTGCTGCTGCACACTGGACTAGCAAAGGAACTCAGCTGTAACTGTACCATGTAACTGAAATTGTTCACTGCAAATGAAAATGACTTTTGGTCAGAAAGAGTGATAGGTGTGCTATCAAACAATATAATAAAATCTATTCCTTTCCTTCACCAGTCAAGATTTTTCTGGGAAGTAGGTTCATGGAAAGCAAGCGCAGTCCTGTCTCTCATATTCAACTAAGAAATCAATTATAGCTACTCATTATGCAAAACATGTTTTATTTTAACCTGCCCTTTCAGAAACAAGGTAATAATATCATTTGTTTCAAAAATACAATGCAACAAAAGGAAGTTTACTTGAAGTAGCATTTCATAAAGGACATATGATGTATTGACCCTAATGTGTCCTACAGCATAAGTTTAATTTCAGATTTTTCAGACTTCACAGCTACATAAGAAACTATGCTATGTTAGATTATGTTAAATAACATCAGATATAGCATGTTCTGTTGCAGGTTTTATCTGGAAAACTACCCTTATAGTAAATACTCCCTGCATGTTCAGGAAAATATTTTGCTGTATTACTTCACCACTAATGTTCTGATTATCTTCCGAAAGTGAGCATAAGCAATTTAACTTATTCATATGAATAAGTTAAACAATACTGGGCCCAATATTGAACCTTGGGGGACACTGCTAGTGACAGTGCTCCAACTAAACTATGTATCACTGATTATAACCCTCTGGGATCTGCTATTCAGCCACTTCTCAATCCACCTCACTGTCCACTTGTTCAGCCCACACTTCCCGAGTTTGCCTTGGAGGATGCTGGGAGAAACAGTGTCAAAAGCCCTGCTGGAGTCAAGGCAGACAATATCCACTGTTCTCCTCTCACCCATCTAGGTAATTGTTTCATTGTAGAACACAGGTCGGTCAAGTACAATTTGCCTTTTGTGAGTCCATGCTGACTACTCCTGATCATATTCTTGTCATCCATGTGAATAGGGAAGGTCTCCAGAATGAAGTGTTCCATCATCTTTCCAATAATTGAGGTGAGTCTGACTATTAGTTCCTTTGGTCCTCTTTCTCACCCTTTTTGAAGACCAGGGTAATGCTTGCTTTCTTCCAGCAATCAAGCACCTCTCCCAATCACAACAGACTTTCAGAGATAATCGAGTGGCTTGGCTATGATGTTTGCCAGCTCTCTCAGCGCTTGTGGATGCATCCCATTTGAACCCATGGACTTGTGAATGTCAAGGTTGCCTAGATGTCCTCTAAGCCAATCCTCTTTTAACCAAGGGAAAATTCTTTCTTCCAGCATTCCATTTCCCTGGTCTCCTGGATCAGAGATTCCTGAGGTCAATGAAAACCAATGCAAAGAAGGCTCTCAGTAACACTACCTTCTCTCCATCGTCTGTTATCAGAGTTTCCCCTCCATTTAGAAAGAAGCTCACAATATCCTTTGGTTTTCTTTTGTTACTGATGTGTCTCAAATGTGTCTTCTTTTTTTTTCTCCACAGCTCTCTTTCCTGACTATTTACCGTCAGAAGTGGACAACTCTGGTAATACCTATTTCTACTAATAAGAAAACACTGCCTTTCAAACTTTACCATAGCAAGATGTTCAGTTACTACCAGCCAATACCAGGAATTTTCCTCTAGTTAGAGTCTCCATTTTTGAAGCCGCAAAAAGGTCCCAACCCCCTATGTAGTCCAATTATCCAGAAAGTGATTGTATGCCTTTCACTGCTAGTGGTTTCAGTAAAAATGAAACAACTTAGGAGGCATTTTTACAATAGCTGTAGTCAAGTACAGCTATTTTCTCAGGCATCTTTTACAGTCATTGGAAGCATTGTGGAGTTTGTGAGGGTTTTTTGAGAGGGAAGGTGATTCATGGAAACCTTAATTTAGGTGCTAGGAGAAGAATCTCTGTTTTTCTCTATATTTACAGCAGAAGAGCCTAAAGACATTAGCGTTTATAGCTCAAAAGTACTTACTGAAAGTGCCTATGGCTTCAGATTATCAAATCTGACACTATTTGTTCATGTTTGTTTATTTAGTTTTATGCAACTGGAAAAAAACCAACTATAAGCATGTCTTTTAATTAAGAAAGTTTTCAAACACCTGCATAACTTCACTTAAGCAGAAAAAAAGCAGAATTTAGGTCACAGTTTATGTTTTACTAAACTACAATCTGCTTGAACTGCAATATGAAAAAAATATATACTAGCATATTCTCATTCCATGCACTTTCAAAAGAGTTATAAACTAGACTAGATATAAGGGAAGTAATATAGTATTTGAGACATAAGCTGAAGCTTGTATATACAGTAGATTTAAAAGTGGCATGATTCGAGATAAAAATATATTTTGTCTTCAGTTTGGAATTTTCATGTTTTCTCTCTTCATCAAACCCAAGCAGCTCAGGCTCACATTTTAGGTTTAAGAGAAAAATTCACCCTCATGGCCCTATTTCACACATGCACCACCCCAGATTCTTAGATTTAGAGAAAAATTCCCTAACCTTGAGAATGTCTCCAGAGACAAAGTGGACTACATCTGAGTCTTCTTCAGTTCAGATATGCTTAAGAGAGTAAATGGCCAGTTTAGAAATCAATAGACATGTTCACACGAATGTTAGCAGGACTAGCTCCATTGATTTTAACTCAAACAACTTGTGATAGATGTATTTGGGTCAAAAGTCTTAATAGCAATAATAAAATACATTATTATTTTTCAAAAATAATAAAAGACAATATATAGCCTAAAGCCCTGATTTTATTATTTAATTTTAATTGTGGAATGAAGTTTATAATTCCACATTCTTTTACTGTGTGACATATTTAACAGATTCTTTGTAGCTGACTGAGTCTCATTTTCAAACTTCCGTAGTGTTTTTATTCTTTTCTTTTAAGTGTGTTAAATAAACACAATAGTAT
Source organism: Formicarius rufipectus (assembly GCA_013399695.1). Lineage (NCBI taxonomy): Eukaryota > Metazoa > Chordata > Aves > Passeriformes > Formicariidae > Formicarius > Formicarius rufipectus. The sequence continues at coordinate 113,949 of VXAU01002196.1, read as the reverse complement.
GAGATGGGTCACCAGGGGTCTTGTATTCGCTATTTGTTTTGCACCAGTCTATGTACCAGGAGGTCACCTTTGAAGGTGAGCCTTCAAAGCCATTTTGTTATGCTTTTCACTACAATTATCATGGTTTTCTTTTCCTACCTCACCTTCTGGCTGGCAGGTGCAGTCTAAAAATATTGGTTGTTCAGCTGCAGAGATAAATTTTTGCTGAAGACAAAGGGGTTACATCATCATCTTGAAAACACAATGTAAGTATAATCACCCTGTCTGGTATATCCATGAACTCCTGCTGTGTGCCTTCTCTCAAGGACTGTCTGGGCACAACCGACTTTTCCAGGTGGCAACTGAATTTCCATTAGTGATAGACTTAGCCAGGTTAATGCTAATTCAAACATTTTTAATGTTATTAGAGCTGTGAATATGTCTGAAATATGTCAAAGTCAGAAATATGTTAGAGGCACCTGGGACAAAAAAATGGCATAGTCTCAAATTATTCCAGATAGTAGTCACCTTTGCTATCCCTAAGAGATGAGAAATGTGTGCCTGACTGGCTTTTGCCTTGCAGATAACTGTGTTATAATGAATACTGTATTTCAAATTTAAAAAAAAAAAAAAAGGTTCAGTAAACAATGGGTTTTAAATACAGATATACTAATAAAACAAAGTTGGTAATTAATATAATTTTAAAATTAGATATGATTTCTTATTAGTATTCAGTATTTGTCAGTTTATTAGTAATAAAATTCATTATTCTTAGTGGTTATTTGCACTATCAATATATGTTTATGTATTTGTCAATACGTTCTGCCAAAACCAGATAATACTTTCCTTCCAATTTTGACATAGCAGTACTTGTTATCAATAACAGGTCATTAAAATAATTTGAGAAATATTCTGATTTTATTTTTCAAATTTCTAACAGTCCTAATATGAACTCCTAGGTTCTTTTTCAGATCAATTGTTTCAAAACCTTATGCATATTTTTTGTAAGATTGCTGGATCTCACAATTCCAGAAAATGTCCTCAGGTGTTTGGTCACTGGATATGTGTGATCAGTAAAACTTTTACTGGGTAGTATAAGCGTGTTTAGTCTACTGCTCTCAAAGCAGGTTAGTCAATTCATTCTCAAATACAGTTTTCACCTTCAGTTTCTCAAAGATTTCTTTTGGTCACCAAAAAACCACTGTTCTTTCTCTTCTATTATTTCTTTTATGTTATTACTATAGCTAAAATTTAAATTGCAACTACATTAATTAGCTACTTTTTATATTAGAAATTTCCAAATAAAACTGTTTGTTTCTAAGGAAAAAAGAAAAAAGTTATCTTCAGTACATAGTATACTTTTATATAAAATTTCCTAACATTTCATCCTCAAGAGAAAAATCTCAATCGAATGATAAAGCAGCTTCTTGCAATGCCATATATACAGTAATAACCTATTTATTATAAGTGGATATCCTTAGCTATGTTATGGATTTTGTAATGGTAGCAGTTCTTTTATTTGTGGTTACTTTTCATATTGTAAGCCTTTAATTTTATATTTTTTGCAGAATTTGAAACTGAATAAAAGCATTCAAATTAAAAGATTAAAATCTGTTAGGATGGAATTATTGTGGAAACTACAGTAAAACAGACAATGACAATTCTGCATCTGACCCTGGGTACAATATACCCAGACATTCAGAAATAAAGCTGAATTTAGAAGAAAGCCAAAGACCTTCAACTACACAAATACATAGTTAAGCATCAAACAGTTTGTGTGAAGATCTGAAAAATATGGAGAAGATAACCCTATTATCCTGATTAAGACATTTCTGCATTTACAGATCTACATTATGAAAAGAATGTTTTGAAGTGAACATTTAATTTGCCTTTGCTGCATATATTCTATTTTATCACCGTATGCAAGTTCATGTTTGCATATTCCTACATCCATTTAATTATCTTGAAAATGTTTGGATGCTTTTTTCAGATTAACTCTTGCTTCCTCACAGTTTTGATATTAGATTGAGCATAATTACAAGGTACAAATTGCTTAAATTATCGCATGCATTTATATTTGTACTTAATATATTCTCAGCTTTATTTTAGCACTGACTTAAACGTATATCATAGTTTGTACCTTTTTTATTACAATAACCCATCAGAGTTCTTTTGTCACTCCAATAATAAGTAGCTTTAATGATGTCTAATTATCTTATATGACTAATTTCATCTCATTGTGAAGAAGGCCAGTTGAAATTTTAATCTTAGTGTTATTAGGATAGTGCTGCTTCTGAAATTTATTACCACCAGAAATTTTTCAGGCATGGAAAGTAGTGCTGAATGCCAGAGCATCTTTTCCGGAAATTGATTGGGTCACAGAATGGTGAGATTGGAAGGAACCTCAGTGGATCATCTGGTCCAACGTCCCTGCCCAAAGCACATTGCACAGAATTGCATCCAGACAATTCTTCAGTATCTCCAGTGAGGGAGACTCCACTACTTCTCTGGGAAATCTGTTCCAATGCTCAACCACCTGCACAGTAAAGAAGTTCTTCCTCGTGTTCAGGTGGAACATCCTATGAATTGATTTCTGCCCATTGCTTCTTGTTCTATTGCTTGGCACCACCAAGGAGAGACTGGCTCCATCTTCTTGATAGTCTCTCTTCAGATATTTAAACACATTGATGAAGTCCTCTCTCAGTCATCTCTTGTTGAGGCTGAGTAGGCCCAGATCTATCAGAGAGATGGAGAGATAGCATCAGAGAGATGCTCCAGTCCCCTCATCATCCTTGTAGTCCTCTGCAGAACCTGTTCCAGTAGCTCCCTGACTCTCTTGTATGAAGGGGTTCAGAACTTGACAAAGCACTCCAGATGTGGCTTCACTAGGGCTGAGAGGGACAGCATCCTGTCTCTCAACCTGCTACAATGCTCACCACTGGGGAAATATACTGAACAGAAAACTTCAGCAGAAATTGTTCTATCCTGACACAGATTTCCACAGAGGTAGATTTAATTATCATAAGCTAATGATCATATATATTTTTAGGTTATTAGTGAATTAATTCCAGTTTAAAAGACTGCTTGGTAATGGAGAAATCTCTTGAGACTTCCTGGAGAAGGGTGATTTCAGATACAACAGATATGAGAGGCTGACCTGTTCAGGGACAGCAGATTAGAAATATAGAATGGGAACTTGCACATCAGGCTCGAGCCTTTTGTTCTGGAAAATCTCACACAAAAAAACAGCATGTGTTGTCCTTCACATATGAAGAATACCAGTTCTGTTTAACCTTTAGCACATTGAATTGGACCAATATACTCTTTATACCATTACACTGAACAGAATCAGGATGCTCAGCTGCCTCTGCTGTACTACACAACTGCTGTCATCTTTTCTTCTGTGTCTCTAGCAAGAAAACACTCTTGAGATAATGCCAGGTACCAGATGAGAGTGCTGGGAACCTTGAATCATTCCCAGTGCACAATAGGAACAAATGCCAATCTTCTTGTATCCCTCCATCCTAAAAATCCTGGAATAAAAACAGCACACAGTAAATTATAATTATAAACTACAGTTCCAGGAACATCATATGTAGCCTAGAAGGCCAAATGCAGTACATTCTGAGTTTAGCCTGTCTCTTGGTCCTAGAAACCATGTGTTGTTACTGGTTTATTTAGCAGAGTATAAAAACAGTGTGCATAATCCCTTGCCCAGTGCTCAGTCTCACTTTCTAGCATTGTTTATTCACCAGTAATGAATTTATTTGAATTAGAAACAATTTTTTCACAGAAAATGTGACTAGGTATTGGAATAGGCTGCCCAGGAGGAGTCAGTGACCCTGAAGATGTTTGAGGAAAGACTGGATGTGGCACTGTAGTTCAAATAGTGGTGTTCAGTCATAAGGTGGACTTGGTGATACAAGAGCCCTTTTCCAACCTAACTGATTCTGTGATTCTGTGATAATATAGCATGGGTACCTTCACACAAGCTGCACACTATGAGCAGTTATTTTAGAAGTCTCCAAAGTTCTCCTACTCTCCAAACAGGGAAAATCTCATTTCTATTTTTCAGATAGTAAAACAGATATATTGTGATCTACGCAGATATACACAGACTAATGAGATTATTTATGAAGTGGTCAAATGGAACAGTTAATACTTGTTTACACTGACTAGGGATATTATTAACACATTTTCTTTCTATCTATCTATCTATCTATCTATCTATCTATCTATCTATCTATCTATCTATCTATCTATCTATCTATCTACCTATCTATTTTCTGTTTCCCCACAGTCTATAGTGAATCCCTTGACAATATTGTGATAATGATGATTTTTTTTTTAAATGCCATGCAAGGCAAAAGATCTGTCAAAACCTTATCTTTGAAGGGCACTAGAAGCGGACAGACCAAGGAATAGAACTGTTGTTTCCTAATGAAAAGAGGTCAAGACAAACTTCAATCTTCCTGTTGGTTTTCTTTTCTTTTGTTTTCTTCCCACTCATTATAAAGGCTGAATCTGTTATTCTATGAGTCACTGCAGAACATGATAAACAGGTATCTGATATACTGCTCTTTACTGCCTCAGGTGCTACTCTGACAGGTCATTTAAATGTTGCAATTGAAAATACAAATAAAGACTTAACAGAATGACATGTCCTTGATATTAAGAGGATATTTCAAATGTTTCAATTTTAAAATTTCAAATACTTCATATTAAAACCCTATTGAAGAGACAAGCCAGAACTGCATTAACCAACAGATAACATATAAAATACCCTTTTCTAGTGCAGAGTGCTAAGACAGTGAATTTAGCCTGGGGGTAACCAAAGAGACAATGTTCAGCTGCGTGTTCCAGTTCTTTTTGAGATTATGTGTTGGATTAACTTATTGATTCAATTCAGAGAAGAGAAAGTCAGTTGTAAATGATATTACCTGTTCTGCAGAAACCTAGTAAGAGCTTGAGGGGAAGACTGAGACAAGTTTGGAAGATATTTATAAGTAGCAGAACCACACAGGAAGATCACAAAAAACATAAACAATATGGAATACTGACTATGACTTAATTTAGAACTGTTCTGAGGAAAGAACCTGCACTGGACAGGTTCTTTTTTTCTTTTTTTTTGGGACACTGCAACTATATTTTTCTGCATTGTGTAGGATATTTTAGAGAGCATAAGAATTGTCAACCTTACAAGTTTCAAACACGATTGCAGAATCTATCTTAAACTTAGTCTTGCTGTAAATACATTATAGGTGAGTACAATTACAGACCAAATGTAGATGTTTTAATACGGACAAACATGTCTAGTATATGAAAATAAGTGAATTTTCAAAAGAAAAAATTATTCCTATTAGGCAAAATCATGTGTTTCATGGATACCTGGATCTGCTTTTTTATAATAATATTTATGTGAATCTAGTCATTTTATAGTACTTACTTAGTACTATAATACTTATTATGTTAGTATTTCTAAATTAAGATATTATTTCTTCACTTTAAAGTAATATTGTTCACTTATTCCTTCATTCACTGATATTTTTAAAATACCAGAAACCTAAAGAGCAAAGAATAAACCAGGAACTTACAAATCTATAGCACAGAATCAAAGAATCATAGAATGGTTTTTGTGGGTAGAGACTTTATAGATCACTTAGTTCCAGCTTCCCTTCCACTAGACCAGGTTGCTCAAAGCCCCATTCAACCTGGCCTTGAACACTTCCAGGGATGGAGCAGCCACAACTCTGGGCAGTCTGTTCCAGTGCCTCACCTCCTCATGGTAAAAAATTTCTTCTTAATATCTAATCTACACCTACTGTCTTTCAGTTTAAATCCATTCTCCCTTGTTCTACATGACCTTGTAAAAAAATCCCTCTCCATCTTTCTTTTAGGCCCCATTTAGGGGGAAAGCTGCTATAAGTTCAAGCTTGTCAAGGTCCCTCTGGATGACGTCCCTTCTCTTCAGCCTGTCGACTGTATCACACAGCTTCATGTTGTCAGCAAACTTGCTGAGGGTGCACTCAATCCCCCTGTCCTTTTCACCGAAAGAGAAGATCAATAGCACTGGTCCCAGTACCAAGCCCTGAGGAATGATTCTTGTCTGCAAGTATTGGTAGAAATATACAGGGGGGTGTGTGCCTCTGTGTGTATGGTCCCAAGAAGCTCATATAGAGTGTCTTGGGGAACAATGAACTTGGAAATATATTGGGCCATAGAAAACTTCATGCAATAAAACATCAAGTATGCTGATCATCTTTTGCTAGTACCAGAAATCAATACAAGACAGTACACTAACCCACAATATACAATCTGGTATCATGAAACCTAACAGAGATTATTTATTCCTTCTTTCATACAACTAGGCTCTCCAGAAACTTTTTGATGAAATGCCTTTCCCTTGATTTGTGGAACACACTGTATTACAGGAAACATGTACAAGTGATATTTCCTTAAAAGTCAATGTTTAAATATATAGTTGAAAAATTTGAGGAGACTATTTCAATTCTCTCTTTAAACTGGTATTTTTAAAAACACTTCTACTAAAGACTAAATTATATTACTAAAGCCAGTTTTAGTAATGAAGTATGTTATTATATCTCTTGATCCAATCAGCTAAGCCAGCACTGTGAGATTTTTTCTTATTTTCACATTTTAAAATGAAAAGTCTTAGTTTTCTAGTTTAATGGAACTTTTATATTTAAATAGACCTGAACCAATGCTGAACACATTCGTGCTCCAAACTCTTCATATTTTCTTAGCTTCTGTTCAAAAAACGAACTGAGAAACCATACTACCCAAAGTTTAAAAGTACCACTTCTTTGCCTACTTGTCTTACAGCCTCCACCTTTGTGCTATGGCATTGTTGAAGACAGTTAGCAAACAGGGTAAGTCAGTAGCACCTTAATTTTCTGTCAGGAGGGACAGTTGTTTTCTTCCAGCATCAGGGGAAGTCTGATGCTCATCAATGCTCTCCTGTATGCACACAGCAGGTGTAGCATATTTTCACTCGTTGTGCTCAAGCCCACACTGATGAGCAGAGATGCTGATGACATGCAGATCTCCAGGAGAGAGCCCACTAAGGAGCAGTTGGAGGACAGAAAAACTCAGAATACCTGCATTAATTTTGTTGTCCCACCAAAGCAGATTTTATAGTTGCAGTATATCTATAAGTGAGTACAACATGTCATGCTATTCATGATTTTTCCAGTATATGAGATCTTTAAAAAAGGGCACATCACTACTCCAAAAGTCTTACTTCTTTGTCCTTCTTCTGGCAAATAAATGTTTCTATACAGTAGCTAAACAAAATTTTGCTTTCATTTTGGTTTTTCTACACTGTTGTCTGCAGGATTTGGGCTATCTGTTTAAGAGATATATAAAATAAGCTGCTTTTTGTTCAGATTCAATATAATCACCAGATTTCTGCTTCCTCTTCAATGAGATGGCATAGTAGGAAGACAGCAGACTACTGTCAGAAGTGGAATAAGGAAATCATTACACATGCATCACCATATTTTTGTCAGTATCTATCTATCTATCTATCTATCTATCTATCTATCTATCTCATGTTTCAGGTCTTTACATTTAGAGGTCTCCTTCAAGGGGGCAGAGCAATCCAGGCTTACTCACAGTGATAGTTCTTGTAGTTCTCTTGAAAGAATCTTGTCTTGGTCAAAACCGGACATTAGACTCAGGATTTAACTAGGAATAGCAGTCATACTATTCCTATTCCATCATTTGGACTGGTAAGGATGTTCTGCAATTTATTCCACAATTTTCTTAACTTAGAATCACATTGATATTCAGAGAAGGATTGTAAAATACATAACATTTAGAGCCAGGTCATTCTAAACTTCCTCTTGTGACTGGTTGTGATGGGGGTGAATAAGAGCTATACTGCAGAAACTTTCTTAATTGCCTCAGGATCCTTCGAAATAGAGTTACAAAATTGGCACTATCTCCCTAACTACTTGTTACCTGAACACAATTGCTTTGGAAGAGATTGCATTGCTGCTGGCTAGGAGGGTTGCTACATATGCTTACAGGATAAGCAAGCAAGAAATTAACTTCCTCAGAGCTGTCCACCAGACTCCAATTACCTGTTATTAATGGGTGACAAAGAATAACCCAGACTGCTTTCCAGCATGCAGATACAAGGTGAATAATAATGTCCGCGTGGAAAACAGTGGTGAGCAGCAAAGCAGAGGGTGAGCTGAGAAAGATAGCTTGTTAATTGAGTCCAGTAGACGTTAAAACACACATCAGAGTTTCTTTTTCCTTTCATTATCTTTTATTTTATAATAAAGCAGATGAAGAGAGTGTTTATGTTTCATTTTAGTTAATACAATGTACCTCATACCTCATTATTTTGCTTATACTGGAGTTATGCTTTTATGAAACTAGTTCAGAATTTTTAGTCTTTCCTGTGCATTCTTTGTTATTCACTTTAAATTAAGCCTTGACTTACACTTTTAAGGACAGTTGCAAATGAACTGTGTTTGTGTAGGACATATGCCAGACAGCAGTTTCCTTATCCTTTTAAAAATAAAATTAAAAAAATAGAAAACAAACAAACAAACAAAAAGTAGATATCACCCCTGATGAGTCATCAGCTTTAATTAGACCTTTCTTTAATGAAAGGTAATGTCTATGTTTTGAGTGGCTTGCTGGCTCTCAGTTTCCTCACTAATTACTAGTGGGATTTTTTCAAACCATAACTTCACATTAGCAAAATGATGTAAATGAAGATGATGATCTTAAAATTAACAATTATGCTGAAAAAAATAAAATTGAAATCAGAAATTGGAGTTAGCAGATGTGAACACATTACAGAAAAACATCTATAGTAAATTTGAGAAGCCTTGCTCTAAAAATAACAAGACAAAGATTTAGGTAATCAAAATGACTTCTCAGACACTAAGTAATATTCCACTTTTCTGGGTGCTTTGTAGCTAATTTCCTTTAGGTGCATACAGTAGGCAAGTAATTTAATCAGTTCCTCACCAGTGTTACTAAGGGTCTAAAAGAAGGAAGCCAAACTCTTATGGAATGACAATATATGAGGAAATGTATACAGACATTTCCTCTAAAGAAAATGTATAGAGAAAAATTAGACCTGCCAGCAGTCAATAAATATTGCCTAGCAAAAATAATCTCTTAAATGATTTGATTGTTTATGTCAGAGGCATCAGTGATGGTTTGAAAACTAGGGTAACTAAGTAAATACTTGGAATTCTTTATCCCAATAGTGATAGCATATTTGTATAAAATGCCAAATTTTCCAAGACACCAAATATGTTCAGGCAGGCAAATGCAATGTGGACTAAAATGTGTTTGATTTTTTTTTTCCCACTAATGTATATAGTTTTGAATGTGATTTGTTAAGTCAAATCAATGTATATATTCCTTATTGCAGTTTAAGAAAAGGAAAAGTGGTGATCACAGCTGATTTCAAGGACTATGAAAGTCCTTGAAAGAAATTAAAAACTATGAAATGAAAGACTATAAAAGAAAATTATCCTTTGAATGTCTGTAAGAGTGGAGACAAACTGAGAATTCCTGAAGTTCAGTTGAGCTACACTAGCAGCAGGCATTTAAAAAAAAAAAAAGGGGGAGATTTTTCAGTTAAAGGTATATAAAAACAGTACAAAGGAGGATGAAACCAGTTGCTATGAGGAAAGAATAAGAGTAAGGATAATCTTAACACTGCCCTTCAACTAGGCAAGTTGTTTATCTCAGACTTGTACACTGCAACACAAAAGCAAGACTGACAATAGCAAGCATATAAAAAAGGAAAAAATCTCAACTCAGGGAAAAACATGAACCCCTGAGGACTGAGGAGACCAGATAATGTTCACATCAGAATTCTAAAAAAAAAAAATTATTTTGAAATTGTGGATTCTGTAATGAGTATTTTTAATCACTCTTTTTGGAGAATCATGCAATCAGACTGAAGGATAGCACAGTAAAGTCTATGTATAAGAGGGGCATGGATTATCAGTCATTCCTGCCTATCAGTAATGAGAGAATGTCTGTAATTGTCCTTAAATAAAAATGACATATCATATATCATATCATTAATATAATAGCAGTTTAACAAATATTGTACGTGTTAAACTAATCTAAGAGCTCTTTTTTCACTGATAGTTCTCTAAACAGAGGTCATTCACAAATATTACCTCTGTGAACCCCAGTCAAGTATTTGATATATCAGTGAAAGAGATGTATATATTAAGCTGGAGAAGATGGATTTAGGCAAAACTCCAAGGTCGTATGAAGGGGATTTGGCAGTGGAGAACTTAAAAAATTGAATTGTTAGTGGGTAGTCATGCTATTTTAGTGGCTAGCCTAAAGATCAAGTTTGGGATTGGTATCTTAAATAAAAATTTTAAGCAGCTTTATCCAAAATATTAGAATGCATAAATGAAATTTACTAGCATGTAGTTATGAAGCATTCAAACGAAATATGGCTCTGAATATTACAGAGAAACAGATAAATGATGTTTAGGGTTGGACTTGGAGCAATAGGAGTGGTAAGAAATTCCAAATACAATGTTCAACTTCATACATTTGGGAATCAAGCCCCAAATATTTCTCTACAAACTGTGCCAGATCAGTTAACAACAGAGAGTAACCTTACTTGGCAACAGCCTACAGTGAGTGACAGTATGTTTTATAACTCTAAAAAAGGTAAGAAATCCAACAAAAGAAGGTTTTCCTACAGAGATAGAAAAGTATGAGTGCCATTGCACATGAACGGCATTAGATCTCTTTTGAAACTGAGTATTTAATATCAGTTGCATATGTTCAAGAAAGATTAAATGAAAGCAAGAGAGATATAAAGAGAAGCTCCTCAGATAACTAGGGGGTATGGAAATGTTTTAAGATTAACTCAATACATTTATATATGGTATGTCTTGTTTACAGAAGCTGGAAAATAGACACTGAGGATTCCTGGGGTCTTTAATCTCTCAGAATCAACTCGATGAAACATTTCAGTGACTACAAGCTCAAAAGTTTAAAAAAAAAAGAACTTTAGAAATGTTCTTGCATTTCCTGATAATAAAAATTTGAAAAATTATATAACTGCCAGTACATTTTGCTTGTAAAGTTATTATTAATACTTTCAAGGTAAGGCTCATCTGAAATATGCCAGAGTTGACAATAACTTCATGAATATTTTGGCTTTTTCCTTATGTGGGGATGTGTCCATTACATAATCACAGAATAAACTAGGTTAGAAAAGATCTCTGAGACCATCAAGTCCAACCTATGATTGAACACTACCCTGCCAACCGGACCATGACACTAAGTGCCACATCCAATCTTTCCTGACACACCTCCAGGGACAGTGACTCCACCATCTCCCTTGGTAGCCCATTCTAATGTCTAATCATCATTCCTGTGAAGAAATTCTTTCTGTTGTCCAATCTGAATCTCCTCTAGCACAGTTCAAGACTGTGTCCTCTCATCCTGTCACAGGTAGGTTGAGAGAAGAGACAGACATCCACCTGGCTACAACCTTCTTTTAGACAGTTGTAGAGAGGGATAAGGTCACTGCTGAGCCTGCTCTTCTCCAGCCTAGTCAACCTCAGCTGCCTCAACTTGTCCTTGCGGCACTTGTGCTCCACATGCTTCACCATCTTCATTGCCTTTTTCTGGATACACTCCAGCACCTCAATGTCCTTCCTGCAGTGATGGACCCAGAACTGGACACAGAAGTTAAGGTGTGGCATCACCAGTGCTGAGTACAGGGGAAGGATCACTTTCCTAGTCCTGTTGGTCATACTATTTCTGATACAGAAATTGAAGCAGATTATATATATACATATATGTTCATATGATACATTAACTTATTGATAGGGTTGTATTTGGTGGTATGCAGCATATAAACTGTTAATTATTATTCCTAAAAGTACTTAATAAATGAATACACATCTTAAGAAATTAAAAGTACACAGAGTCATCAAGAATAAATCACAGGCAAAATTGGGCTAATTATCAATTGCCCTGTACTAATTGCACTTGTGTAGTGTGATGTGCCAATAAGAGATTAATTTAGAATGCCAGTTTTATGGTTTCCTGTTGATGAAATTAATTAAAAAATAAATAAATAAAATGGAATTCTATGCATTAACTAAGAACCCTCAATAGGAATTCTAGTCAGTACACAGGCACAAAGCTTGAGACTCAACAAGAGATACCTTTTTCTTCATGCGACTTCCCCAGGATGCTGTGTTGAGCAACTGAGAACATAATGCAACACAACACAGAAAGAAATAAACCCATTAATAATCACTATTTTCCAGATCTCTTCTCTCTCCTGATGTAGATGTCAAATCAAAATTTCTCACTGAAAAAAAATTTTAAATATTTTTATTGCCCTTCTGACTGGTTATTACAGTGTAAGAGAAAGGCAGTCTAGATATAAACATCACCATTGCAAATCGTTATATACACAGACTTCAACAAGTATCAGAATCATAGAATAATGGAATGGTTTGGGTTGGAATGGGACATAATGATATTTGATTCCATGGGCAAGGACACTTTTCACTAGATAAGATTGCTCAGAGCTCCATCCAACCTGGTCTTAAATACTTCCAGCAATGGGGCATCCATAACTTCTCTGGGCAACGTGTTCCAGTGTCTCCCTGCCCTCCAAGTAAAGAATTTTTCAAAATATCTGAGTCTACCGTCTTTCAGAGTAAAGCCATTCCCCTATGTCCTGTCACTACATGTTGAATGCAGTACTTGGAGTGGGGTCTCACCAGTGTGGAGTCAGAATAGCCTCTTCTGTGTTGGGTTGAGAGGGTTTCTGTGTGCTATTTATCCAAAAAAATAGTCATAATAGTGCAATTCCGGAAGGCACAGACATAGAGACTATTACTCCCAGTGTCAGCAGGTGTTACTGCTGGTCTCATTCCAGTGCAATCAGCAACAGTTCCAAATCTTACTTGCCAAGGTTTTTACCAGGGATTTTCACATTCCTCATTCTACCTCTTCCCTTTTCCTCCCATTCCTCAGTGGGAATAGCCTAGATCAAGTCTTTATTCTTTGGAAAATAAAATTCAACTGTTCTTGTCATAGAATAATACAATCATAGAATAATTTGTGCTGGGACATAAAAGATTACTTGATTCTAATCTCTCCCTCCCAATGCCCCAACTCCCCCACATAATTTCCTAATACCTAATCTAAACCTGAACTCTTTCAGTTTAGGGCCTTGTCCTATTACTACAAGCACTTGCAAAAAACCCTCTCCTCCTCTTTTGTAAGCCCCCTTTAGGGTCTGGAAGGTGCTCACAGGAGCCTTCTCTCATCCAGATTGAACAACCTCCACTCTCATAGCTTGTCTTCATAGTAGAGATGCTCCAGTCCTCTGACCATCTCTGTGACCCTCCCATTGACTTGTTCTAGCAGGTCCATATTTTTCTTGTGTTGGAGTCTCAGAGCTGGATAGTGTACTCCAGGGGAAGTCTCATGAGAGTAGACGGACAGGATCACCTCCCTCAGCCTGCTGGTCACCGTGCTTTTGATGCAACCTAGGATACAGCTAACTTTCTGGGATGTGAGTGCATATTGCTGGGGGTTTTTGAGCTTTTCCTTAACAAATACACCCAATCTGTTCCCCTCAGGGCTGCTCTCAATCCATTCTCTATGAAGAGTATATCTGTGCTTGTGATTGTCACAACCATTGCAGAGGACCTTGCACTTGGCTTTGTTGAACTTCATGAAGTTGCCACGGGCTCACCTCTCAGGCCTATCAAGGTCTCTCTGGATGGCATCTCTTCCCCACAGTGGGTTGACCACATCTCTCAGCTTGGCATTGTCAGTAAACTTGCTAAGGATGCTCTCAGCCCACTGTCCATGTCACCATCAAAAGTGTAAAATAGCATTGGTCCTAATACTGATTCCTGAGAAACGTTGCTTGTCACTGGTCTCCCCTTGGACATCTAGCCACTGAGTGAAACCAGTCAATTTTTTATCCACTGAGTGCTCCATCCATCAAATCCTTGTCTCTCCAGTTTAGAGTCAAGGATGTCATGCAGGATAGTGTCAAATGTTATGCTCAAATCCAGGTAGATGACATCAATTTCTCTTCCCTTACTCACCAAGGCTGTAACGCCATCACAGAGGCCACCAAATTTGTCAGGCAAATTATATTGCTGAATTTTTTGGGGTCAAGCAAGGAAAAAACAGAAATAATTTGATCACAGAGAAATGTCTATATTAGATGCTGAAATGCAGGTACAGGTTGAAAACCTAACCTCTGTAGTGTAACCTTGACAAAGAACAAGTGAAGGCTCAGTTCTTGACTACTTTCCCAGAGCATTGTTGTCATATGGTTCTGTACCTTTCAATTAATTTAAAAAAGATTTATCAATCCTATGTTTTATAGATTTTCTATTGATTTCCATTTGTTTATAATAGGTAAGGTATTGGCTGTCCTCTGCTACAAAACAGTTATTCAGCATTAAACTCATCTCACATGCAGATATATCACTTTTTGTTATAAAATTAATCTGCATGTGGAGTTAACACATAAAAGCAATTTTATGGCCTATATAGATAATTATGTGCTTGTTTCAAGTGTTTTTTATATTGCATTTATAAATATATATCAAGTAAACACCTAAGAACATAATTAGCACATGGTTATGAAACGTTTGACTCTGCACAACTAAAAAGCAGTTCGGCTTTAGAAGGATGAATGAGTCCCTTTTAAAAAGCAGCACTTAGAGAATGATTAGGTTCATTATAATGATAATTTTGCACAGAGAAAAAAAATATGAGTCATTATCACTGTATTCTACTGCAGTTATTTTGTACTGTACTGTTTATTCTAAGTCTCTGTTTTCGTATTTTGCCCATAGCACAGTACAACTGTATTAAAAAATGAGCAAGGACTTTTCTTCTTCAGATATACATTCAGGACTCATACTATAGTTACTGGGATTTAATTACACCAGCAGGAGCAATGATAACTAAATTAATACAAAGATCTCTTCAGTATCAGTGCTTCATTATTATGTATTAGTATTTCTTTTTGTTGCATACCAGAAATATTTGCATCACAATTGTTGAAAGTGTCTTTGACCGTGCAACTCTAAACAATAAGCAAGTGAGTTGTATCAATGGCAGAGTTCTCAGGAAAGTGCTTTTTATATTCATATTAACTGCTCTACAGTGTGTTGTGATCAAGCATGAAAAAAAAGAAAGATATGGAAATACTATTTTATGTTGTCCCCCTCCTTTCCAGTTGGGGATGTCTAAAAACCTGTGTTCCAAAATACCAGCTAAAACAAGAGAGAGTCAATAGACTGAATACTTACTGCTCTGAGTTCTATGAACATATGTGGGAGAAAAGTTGCATAGTAAAGTCTTCTCCTAGTAGCAAATTATTGAAATACCACATAATGAATCAGGCAAGACAAACCTATTGCTGCATGTAATAAAGCTCCATCTGCCAACACTGACAGAATTTGTTATCTGTGCTTTTCCTTTGCACAAGTGTTTTGCAGCAGCTTTGATAATATTTTTATTATTCTATCCTTGCTACATTTTTCATAGGCAGTATTAATAGCTGTGTTTTTAACAAAGGAAATTCATAGCCATTCTGCATAAACTTAGTAAGCATATTTACATACATGTGTCTCGGGAAACCAGCATGTCTAACAACATTTACAGAGGAGGTATATATTGTCCCCCTTCAAAATGGGGGACTTTCACTTGAAAGATCTGTCGTTTTGATTTGCAAGCATGCAAATTGCAGTATAACATAGTTAATAGAGTCAATATCCATTATATTTTGATATGGTTATCTTTCAACTACAGTAATGTAAAATAAAAACACTAAAGACATGAGTTCATCACATTAATATCCTGAAGATAATAGAAAATAAGGTGAATCTCTTGATTTTATATTTCATTCCTAGTGAAAGTTTAAAAATGGCATGAGTACATGCCAAAGCAGATATATCACTCCAAAAAGCAGCAGCAGAGCTTAGGAAAGTGCAACTGTGGGTTCAAATCACTGAAAAAATGAATAAGGATAGATGCGGGATGACTATAATTGTATTTCTCTCTTTATAAACTTGAAATTAAGTTTATCAGCTTCTTTACTTTTGGAACAATTTTTCTGGAGCCAACATTAATCTCTGCCCTGTCCTGTTACCTACACTCTGAATCTATCAGAGAATTCTCTGATCTGAAGCTCTTTTCAGGGTATGGTATATTGCAAAGCAACTACAGATCACAGGAGAATTCTTTTTTAAAGTTTTAGCTATGATCTTCAAACAAGTGTTACTATCAAAGAATAGGGAGAAGTACAAAAAATTCAAAAGATTGGGTTCTTGACACTGGTTAGACCACTGGTGTAAATCCTAAGTGAGGAAGATGACCCTCTTGCCAAGAAATTGAAGAAAAACCCATTAACTATACCTTCTATTTTGTTTTAATCCAATTTCCCAGCTGTAATATTTAGGTGTTAGACTTGATATTGGTATTTCTTGTCAACTTTACATCAATGATATTTTTCTTTTTCAAAATTAGTAAATGGTTGACAAATGAGATGTTTACAAAAAATTATTAGGTGACCTTAAAACTCATTATTAAAAAAACGCCTCTTACTTTACTAGAATGAGAAGTTATGAATGTGTTTTGGAATCAGAAAAAGGAGAGAGGCATTTGCAAGGTGTCTTAACAACAACTTGAAGTATAATCCTCTGTGACAATTCCTTTCCTTTCTTTTATTCGTAGTCTGCTGCCGGTTTTATTTCACTTTTTTGAACTATACCTATAATTAAAGCAAAATTTTATTCCAAGAGAATTTTGTAACATAGTGAGAGATTTCAAGTCTGGTTCAATAGGTTGAATACGGTTACACATGAATATTCCAGGCACAAATTTTCAACATCTTAATGAACAATAATGTATGTCAGGTATTATGAAGAAATGTAATAAATTAACTCCAGTACCTCTCTAATTCTCAGTAAATAGTAAGGACCTGTAATTTTAATTAAAGTTCATTTTTTTTTAAAGACCTATAAAAATAATTTATCCAAATAAAACTCTAAAACATGCTTAGAATCTTCCAAAATTGTTCATAGTAGAGCTAGTTTTGTTATTTTGATATTCATAATGTAAGTAAATAATTGATTTATATTTGTTATCTCATTTTATTTAGCAGTATGAAAATTAAATGGACTTAGGAGAAAAATTTTAACTAGGAAAATTACTGTACTTTCAGACAGGAAAATATATTCATCAAATTTATCAACTTACTATTTGCATAGGAAATTAATTTATTCTTAAAAGTGTATCCTTTCTTAAGTCCATCAGCAAATGCCCCATCCCAGTTTTATTCATAGTGAAAATATCAACAAAGTGAATGAGTTTGCATAAAACTGTACCCATCAAATTACTGTAAGCAGATCTAAATTGGTATTACTAAAATGAATTACCAAGAGATAGCCGCACACTCTCTTCTACAGAAATATCATAGTCTCTTCCAATTACTTTCTGCGTTGTCCCTGAACATTAACACATTGGGGTTCTACTTCATGTAACCATTTTCTGGCCTGTGTTCTGAGAGATGGATATCTGTGCTCAAAAGTTACTTTCATCAAGTTGGAAGCCATATCTTTTGACTACAATAGCTTGGACAGACAAAGTCACAGTAATTAATTGTGGTCAATTCTTTATGGAAAATAGGAGGTAGATTCACTCTCACCAGAGCAGTTTTCCAGGCCCATAGATCCAATACTATCTTTTCAATTGACATGTTGTCCTTGGCTAAGGTGGTGAATTTTTAAGCTAGTTTGTTACTAGATGCTTGGGACTCAATTTCCAGGAAAGTTTTTCTCTCCTGGAAAGGGTTGAACCATTAACCATTGTTTCAGTATCTGCAAATGCAGGTGGTGGACAGTCTACAGATAAGTCTGTTGAAAGAACAGAGGCAAACCACACCTTGGTTACAAACTTTGTGTAAACTATTAATTAAGTTTGCACAGAGGTCATCCTTGTGCCTAGGTCAGTTGTTTGAACAACTCTAACAAGCATGACCTTTCAAATTTTTAGGCCCACTCCATCAATTTAAACATTGCAAAGCTATGCTCTAGTACATTCAAAACAAACCTACTGAGGAAATAATTGTTTGGCCAATGTTGCAGATATTTAGTTAATGAAACAAGTTTTTATCTTTACTTGATAGGTGTTTGTTGTGCATCCAACTTCAAGCAGTGGTCTTTGTTTTTAAAATTAGAAACAATGGTTAAATTTTTCAATGAATTAGCTTTCAGTTCGGAGTGTTTGATTCTTTTTTTTTTTTTCCTTTTCATTGCACTGATAAAGCATTTAATTGACCAGTTGGTAAGTGGTTTAAATTCTAGTAATAGAACGGGAAACATTTTTTCCAACTATTTCATTTTATAGTTGCAGCATGTATTGGCATATACTGCATGAGTATTGAGCTCATTATATTTCTTTTTGCCCTTATTAAACAGTAAGATTCATAAACAATTAGATCTGAGGAATATTCCTCACAAATAACAGAAATGAGTGATATTGTCCCTGCAGGTGTTTGAAATAGGCTGATGCAAATGTTCAGAAGGGACAGGCCTGCCTAAAAATAAGTTATATAATTCCAAGAATAATTTCCAAATTTTTATGTGGTTTTATGAATAATGCAATGTAGTATTACATTATTTATATTACATGAAATGTTTAAAATATATATTGAAGACATTCATACCTTCTGGTTATCATATTAGTTAAACCCAATTTTGGTTTGATGAAAGGGAGATTTTCAGAGAAGAAAGGCAATAATTTTATGAATGTTCTTTAACAGGTCTGGTGATTCATATGATGCCTCCTTCCTTCATTATTCATTAATCAGTCAGACATGAATTTTGATTCCCACATGCATTTTTTATTTATTGTTTCTGCTCCCTAATATGATAACTGAAAATTTTAATAAAATAATAATTAATAGTAGATGGGAAATACTGAATAATACATGACTGGTTAAAAAACAAAATCTCATAAAAATGCATGATAAAACATATAAAATTTTGAGAATCACAACTTTTTTCCCTGCTATAGCAGCTGTGTGAACCCTCACTTTTGTTCCATTCAGTAAGTTCACCCTAGTAAGGGGTCGAGGTGAGGGAAGGGTGTTGAAAGCCAAGTAAAAAAAGATAAGTTTTCTTTTAAATAAAACATTTATAATCACTTCAAGTGACTTTCAACACTTTCATATATAATTTTTTCCCCCAGCACTCCTACAAGATATCTTAATGCATGTGGTTATGAACATAACATATTCCTTTGTTTTTGTGGCAAACAGTTTCAAGGACACACTAAGGACAAGAGGATAGATTGTTTTCTATGCCAGCCTTAAGTTCTGTACTTCTCCAGTGTAACATAACTTTAAGTAAAATTGCTTCTTCTGTTAGAACAAGGGCAGTCACAAAGATGAAACTGAGACTCCAGTTTCTCCTTCCCTTTTGCAAAATTCTGCAGTGATAAACCCTGGACACGCAGGAAAAAAAGGGAGGGAAAAAGTTTCTTTGGATGACACATGACTTTTGTATTAATGTGGAAATTTAATTACACAATAAAACCTGTCTTCAAAAAAAATCAGCCTTTAAGTAGACTTTAATCTGTTAAGAAAATATGAAAAATATCTCAAACATATGACATAGTGAGAGTAAAGAAGGAAATAATCTTTAATTCCCAGGCTTCATATGGAAAATACAGCAACATATATCTGAGGTCCTAAAGGCAGCTGCAGCTGTCAGTTATCCAAAAGAAAGTGGTATATGCAAGAGGCACTGGAGAGCTACAGTGAGACCCTCTCTCTGTTTGCAGACTTATGATTAATAAAGAATATTGGAGCAACTTTCATTTTTACAAAAAAATATGTGTTCAGAAAGTGTCTCCAGCTGAGAGATTGCATCCAAACAATATAGTCACTCATCTCGTAACTTACTTATTTGTTGCCTGACCTGTGTCTTTACATACTAAAATCACTTGGTCCACAAGGGTAGCACAGCTACTTCAGTGTATCATATAAACACCTTGAGCTCAAGACAAATGTGGCTAATATTGGAGTAAATACAAATAAATATAGTAATAAGTAAGCAAAAACTATTCTTTAATTAAGGTAGTATATTCACAGCTTCACAGACTCTTACTGGAAATTACTTTGGTTTTATATAAAACAACATATGTTATGCCTAGTTAAAGCCAATGTTTTAAGTCATCTTCATTCTGCTTCATATGCTAAAGATTCAGCATAGTTTTTCAATGACTAACACTGTAAACAACACTAATATGAGATTCAGTCTGGAAAAAAAAAAAAAAAAAAAGAGGAAAATTATTTTGTTAAGTTTCCTATAGAGTAAGGAAAAAAACGAACAAAACTCCCCACAGAAGGTAGAAATACTGATGCAGTTTGTAGGGTATTAATAGATATAAAACCAGAGACACATTTGCAACATCATAGACCACCACCAAAAATTATGCAATTTGGGAAGATGTGTTCATAATCAGAGGCACCAGTTCAGAAGAAGAAAATTATAGATCTTCTGTTTCTGACATGGAAGCTCCATCTCTAATGAAGCCTGGAGATACGATTTCTTTGTACTACACTAGAAACACTACTAAGTGATTTTGTTCAGGAAGTCACATAAAATGTTAAATTCATTATAGAAAATTCTTTTTATTTTGATTTAAACAAACGTGACTCCGAGAAACACTGGAGTTTTTTGAACATTTTATATGTTCACTGAAATCAGTTTCTGTTAAGTAGAAGCTGAATGAAGTGTTGTGATCAGAAAATAAATCACTTTTCCAAGAAAAAAATATAACAAGACCTATAGTTTCCATCTAATTTGAAAGCTCACAGCCTGTTATACTGAGGTTGCACAAGATGACCTTACTCAGTTAAACCACATTTATTACAATATAGTTTAATGAAGACTATGGATGGATAGCTGTGAGCTTTGTGCTGATGTCAAAGTTCACAACTCACTATGCACACGCAAATATAACAGTTTGTCACAAAAATATGAGAGATTATGTCACAGTCTGTGGAAATGCAGAAAACTATATACCCTGCAAGATATTTATTTCTTCTGTTATCAAACTGGAGTCAGATTTAATGATACTAGAGTGAGGCACCATGATTTCCTAAGCAACCATCTTAAGTATTAATAGAAGGTGGACTCTGAATTCTGCATTATATGTTTTTAGAAGTGTAGATCTGTATAACCTTCCTTCCTGACCTCACCTTCCACATGCAGTGGACCACTTCAAGGATTGTGAAAGACAAATCCTAACTTTACAATTCCCAGATCTTTAAATTTTGCTGACCCAAAGAATGATTTTTTATGAATATTTAAGCCACTAGTTTTCACTGAGGGGTAAGATTGTTCAAAATATGTTCCCCTTGATTTCTACTTAGCCTAATTTGATCAGATTCTTTTTCTCCAGACTGAACCTTGGAGATGAGAAGGAGTATAAAGAGGAAGATAATCTCACATGTGAAGCCTCTGACTTTGCTAAGACATTGACTCATATCTTTGCAGCATGATTTTAGGTGTTAAGTAAATTAAAGACATAGCTATAAACATTACTCTTTACAAGTCAATGCAATACGAAAACATTTGAATGTGAATGATATCATATATATTCATTTCTGTTCTTAATTCAATTATGATTAATAGGAAGTGCACAGATGCATGAATCAAACTCCAGCTGAATATACAGAAGTAGCTCAGCAAAAGAAGATGAGGATGTAATTATGTATGCAAAGCTGGGAACAGTGTTATACAAAGCTCTGGCATGGACATTGCCTAATATAGGTGATGAATGTTTGGGGATTGAGTCAGCTTTAGACTTATGGGGACTTTGTGAGCCCCTGCAGTAGAGTTTGTCCTCATCACCCCACATGTTGCATAACTTGCATTGTTATCTGCCTTAGCCAGTGTCTCCTCCTGATTTTTGATCTCCCTGACTGCTCATCCCTTAAGCTGTTTTTGTTTAGAAGATGATGGAAAAGGATGTGAAGGTTAGAAAGAAGAACCATACCTTGGGAGAGACTGAATAGCTGCTTACCTGTAGTGAGCAGTCTTATAAATCAAAACTTTGAAGATACCTTAAGACTTTTAAGGTTTGCAAATGTTTTTTGAAGCATATAAACTATTCTGCAGCAAGTAAATAAGTCTAAGACAATGAATGTGAAAGAAGAGGGCTGTTATATAATGTAAAGGAGGTGATACCGTGCTGTTTTGTTGAATAAAACCAAGCTGATTACTAAAATAGGTCAAAGGTATACATCTATACAGGAAACAAAAAGCAAGAGAAAAATGCTCTGAAAGCAGTGATTTAATGCTTCAGAATAGCTTTTTGTTTTTTATGAGGTGAGGAAGGGAAAAAGAAGATTGTCTCTTCCAACTTTTCTGGGCGTTCTTTTTGTTCTTCATGTAGGTTTAGAGATTTTCTCTTTTTTATTTTTCCTTAGATAAATAAATTTTGGATTATACTTGCCATTGCTTCCTGGAAAGAGAATTTAATTATGTCAGTGTTTTGCAAGACAATATTAAAGATATTTTGGAGGTCCCAGGTTGAACATGATTTGCAGATCCAGACAGTTCAGTGATGTGTAGGCAATGAAACATATTGCAGAAGCAGGCAGTGAGGCTTGTTAATTACTACCTAGGCTCAGAAGTTCCTTGTTACTGCCCATGAAGAATATTGCTCTCATAGATCCTCCTTTTATGTTTTCCAGCTGGGAAAGATAGTTTACCCTTTACATGGAAAAAAAAAAATAAAAAATCTGGCACCCAGTGCTTGAAGAATTCATTGTCAATTTTAAGGGTTTAGCAAAGCCACCTGCACAGTATCTGATACCTTCAGCCCATTTTTAAACTAAGGAGCTATTCCTAATCTCTACTTAGGGGAACAATTTCTCCGCAGTCAAAATTTGTATTTTGTCAGTGTTATCCAGACATGTTATTTTCATAATATTTTCATATCTATTTTATGCAGATGTTCATGTATTAACACTCTGATCAGAATACATAGACCTGTTTTGTGTCATCACTGAGTATATTTATTATTGGTTTCAGAAGTATCATAAGAATTTCCTTGTGAATTGTAGAAACAACATTGAAATTAGAAGTCTGAGAAGGAATTACATAATTAAAATGCCAGCAATTATGTTTCTGTTAGAAAAATCACATAAATCTTTGTTTTTACAAACATATCATTGCATTTCAGGGGTAGTTTTCCCAGGAGTACTTGCATAATTATAAAAATTTGCTGCACACGTAAAAAAATAATTTTTGTAGGTAAATTCTCTCAACAGAATTTACTTTAATAAGAGAATCAAACCAAAAATAAACACTTTCATTTTTATTGCACAATGACTACCAATGACATATTACTGCAGTGAACTCTCTGATTTCTATTGAGTCTAGCATCATATTTCATTTCCTGCCCCTTCTATTGAGTACACACAGTATTTTAATGTTGCTCAGTAAAAGAAAAATTGTTCATTGTTTGCTACTAATCATTAATTTGGACTCTGTAATTACACTTAGGTGGTCTTAAATTAGGAAAATTAGTAAAGTGAAGCTCAGGGAGAGATGGTTCATAAAGACAGAATGCAGTGGTAATCTTATATGGCCAAGTACCTGCAGACATACACCTGTTCTTCCTGTCTTCCAGTCTGACCTTCTTTGAAGAAATTCTCATCTGAAAGCCATACAGCCACATTAAGACAGTGCTGTGCTCAAGTCAATGTGTCCCAAGAAGAGGTCTCAGTATGACCTTCTCTGTAATCGATAGGATGACAGCACTATATCAGTTCTAGAGTTTCATCAAATCTCTTTCCACTGATGGAGAGGAACTATTATATATATACTATATGTGTTCATGAGGCATCACTACTATCTTTGGTCCTAGATGTATAATCTTTTCCAAGAGCATACCTTTTATGTTTTCTTATTCAAATGTGTATGTTTATATCCCTAAGTGTGTTTGTTTTTGTTTGCTTGTTTTTCTTCCAGTAGCTAAATAATGGTCAACTCATACATTTTACTTAAGCTAAAGTTGTCAGAGACTGTACCTAAGGCCCCCTACAGAAGGTATCATGCTGTGACTGTACTGGAAATTCAAGATCACTTCATTTCTTCAACAGATCTTCCTGATAGGGCAACCTGAATAATCATTAGCGCCAAGTGTTGTACTCTGCCGCTTCCCTCACGTTCTGAGATATCTACTTCCTTGAAGGCTTGCAAAAGTTTATCTCTGGAGGATGGATTATCCAGAGATTGTCTTCAGATGCAGCTGTCATGAGAATGGTGAGGATGAGTCCCATAATTCCTCTTGACTATAGCCCCTTCTGGGTCAAACAGTGGCATTAACCTATTACACAGGGTATGTACAGGTAGACAGATTTAACGCCCTTAAAATATGGAAACTTCTCACTGAATTTGAAGCATTAGCATACTATAAAATACAATTTTAGAGTTGTCTAATATAGAAATTAATAATTCATGTTAATTTTAGGGGTTAGAACGTGGCCTAGAAGGCAAAGCATCCTTTGATGCCTGCTTGCTCACCTCCCAATCTTCAACAGAAATCAAGCACGAAATATTTCCACACATAGGAAAGCACTTGTCCTTGTTTAAAGTCCAGGAAGAGTAGCTTGACAACACTAAAGAAACGAACCATCCTGACAGTGGTGATGATCCTGACTTTAGGTACAGGCACAAGTGTGATGGAGGCTGAGAGCAGGAAGGGCAGCTCTCCTTCATTCCTAGCACAAATAATGCAGACACACTTTTGATTATTCTACACAGCTCTGCAGCTCTGCCCTTGGTGACATCATCTATTTTTTGATAAACTCCACTCTGTAGTTACATGACAAAGAATGAAAGAAAACTACATTGAGGGACAATTAAGTGGAACATGAATACATTCTTAATGGATTCCCTGAAAAGGGCTGCTTGACTTATGGAACATGAGTAAGATCCTGGATTTTTTCCTTATGTTTTAAGAAAGAAATTCAACTTGAATTTGATACAGAAATGGGTTCTTTTATGTGGTTAACACATTTGCGCCTAATGTATTCATTTAAAGGGTTGTTTTAACCACTGGGTATATGCCATAGAATGAATAGAGTTTGTGGACCTTAGCAATGAAGGAAGAACATTTACAAGAGGGAATGGCTTGTAGCAGGTACATCTGGCATCATAGTTTAGAGAAAGAGCCTCACTCTGAAAGTATTGATTAGGAAAAAATGAACTGATTACTGTGAAGACAATTAAATAGTACAGGGACAGAGAGAACAAGTCTGGAGAAGATTGCTATTAGTTTTGGAATGAAGTGCTAGAATTGCAGCAGAAAAAAGTGTCAATGTCAGAGTAATTGTCTGGGATAAGAAACTGTTTACACCAGCCCCTGTGAGTTCAAGACTGGCTCCACCTTTCCAAGCAAGTTTTATAAGTTTTAATTTTTCTGATTTTTGCTTTTTCACTTGAGAAAAGTACAAGTGTTGACTTAATTGATAGATACCCATGTAATATTGAAATTTTTAACAAAGAAATTGAAGAATAGTAAAAAATCAAATCCCAGAAAGCAAAAATAAGTTAACTGTGTGGAGGAAACATTCAGAAATTCTCTAATCATCAGGAATTTTCTGCAGCAAAGTTCAAAACTGAAAACCTTGGCCAAAGAAACTGTATGATGACTCAGCGGTCTGTAATCAGCCGTGGAATTCAGAAACACTGGCATACAGAATATTCTTCATGCTTATAACTGAAGTAGTACTGCTGTTGAAAGAAAATAAAAAATGAGGATGTCAGAGAAACCCAGGGCAAGCATTAAGGAATCTCTAAAACATAGCTGGAAAATAAGCATAGCACCTAATAAAACTTCAAGTTAGTCCATGTAATATATGCCAAGTGTCAAGATGCACATTTGAGCTAGACAAGTAACACAGCTTACCCAGCTTGATTCAAGCATTATTGGACAGCACAGTTGTAATTAGCCAGGGTTGCGCTGTTCTTTCTAGGCTATGTTACTCCTGTCTGCTTGGATTTGTATTTTTTCTCCCAGTTTCAGGTGATCTTGTGTATATAACTCTGCAGTGCAAATTAAGATTTCAGGGTTTGGTTGTACATCTTGACTGTATATATAATGTCTAAGTCTTGACAAATGATATGTGGCTATTCATATTTCTGAAGCTAAAACTGAGACCAGTTAAGTAAAATAAAAAGGCAGTACAACTGGTAGTCTTCTTACCTGCCTTTTTCTCCCAGATTCTCCTTACTTTATCACTTAAGATGAAATTCTGCTTCAGTTCAAGTATACTTTTTGTTTGCTTTTCAGTTTTTAATAATTGCTTAATATCAATACTGTGAAGAAATTAATTTATGCGGGTTCTTGCAAAAAAACCTTCCCAGTTTTAACTCAAACAAGTATACTGCTGATAATTTTATTTTGATTTCTTAAAAAAAAATAAACTATAAGAATATAGTAAAAGTTAGGTTTCGCTAATTCAGTTTGGGTTTCCCTTAAAAAGACCACACAGAGCAATTTCCATATGATTCATCACTGCAGCAACAGATTAAATGAGCATCATTTGATTTATGACCTCATTCAATCAAAACTTCCCCAAGACCTCTGCATGAAACTCAGTTTGTTTGGCCAAAGTCCCCAAACTGTAGGAAATCACAGAATGTTCTCAGTTGGAAGGGATCCACTAGGATCATTAAATGTAACTCTTAAGGGAATGGTCTAAGGATCAAACACAACCTTGCCATTATTAGCACCATGGTCCAACCAATATTCTCCAGGTCTAAATGTCTTTACATTATCAATGAAGACCACTATCATTAAAGTAGGATTCTCAAAAATGCTCAGCTCTTCTGCTGAAATTGTCTGTAAAGCTCATGCTGATATCAATGAAACAGAAGATAGGTCTCTAGTAAAGGGCTGTTTGCAAATTCTATTGATGTGTATTCTATTCAACTGTGAGTTGGTTTGTTTAGCTTGCCTTGAACATTTGGCAGTAGGGACACAGAAAAGGTGGAAACATCCAAGCAGCAGGGCCAGCTTCAGGCAAAGTCATCTGCTCCATAGCACAGCAGCTCACCAAGGGCAGCTGCCAAAATGGCCACAGCTTTTCCTGCTTGCCTCATCTGTGCCGGGGTCTGGGAGAGACAGCTGACTCTTCCGTCAGATATAGGGAGAGTTCACTCCATCTCAGAGCTTCACTTCCCATTCCTCCCCCTTTTATTTCCTGTCCCTACAATTCCAAGCATTTTTTTTTCTTTCCTTAATTGCTTCTGATTTTTAAATACCATTTTTTATTTATCATAACATTCATTTTAATTTCAGGCCAGTTTCAGGCAGCTGCAGCTTGGTATTTGCCTGGGTTGTATGTTAACCCCTACAAGCAGGCAGTCTTCCTTAAAAGTGACACGTTTTCACGATTTCATATGTATAGTCAGAAGCTGCAAAAACAATTCTCTTAGGCATGGAAATGAGAAGAATACTATTGAACTTACTTGTAAACAGATAATTATTGAACAAATAATTTTTGTTCTTGATTTTTTAGTAATTCAGAGAAAAGATTCTGAGGGAAGGGATTCAAGTAATTTTAACTGAGAAGATTTTATAGTTAACATTCAATAAAACAGATTGTGATGTATTCATACAAACAGCATTGTGAAATACGCTCCATTTTGGACTGTCAAATAACTTCAAAATCAAGTCCAACAATGATACAAATCTCAATTGGTAAGTCAGAAAATCTATTAAAGATCTGTAGCCTGCAGTATTTTTCAAAGGAAAATTAAATATATACTTTGAAAAAATCCTTACATCTATAAGAAATATCAGTGCATGTGCCTTACTGTTTTCATTAATGTTTTGTCACACCAGTCTTGAATATCACAATGACTGAAATAAGTACTTTTCTATGTTGTCTTTTAATTCCTCCATTCCAAGAGAAGCATTTTTGAAGATTTTATTTTTTCCACCATGTCAGGATGAGGAGTTCTTAAAAAGATGTAGAATTAAGAGGAAAATAGATACTAAGACAAAACAGAACTTCAAACATTTGACTATCATCTGTTTAAATAGATAATTATTTTTCCCCTCTTCTTTTAGGCTACCTAAGACTAACACATAGTTAATACATTGATAGAAAATTGTGCATTACAGGCTCTGGTAATGCTGAGACTATTTTCAACAAGCTTCCGTTGCATTAAACAATGATTTGCTTAAAACAAATTACACTTCTGTGTAGAGGTTAGTCCAAAACCAAGTATTTCCATGTCTTAAAATGAATTTTTAATTCATGTCCTTGTAATAACTTATGCACCTCAATTATGTTTTGCTAATTTTCTTTCTTCTTTAATACTTTGATCCTCATTGAGAAATCCTTATATGATTGCGAAATTTGATTCTATTTTGTAGTGTTGCCTGACCATCTGTGAAGTCTTTGTGTTGATTTAAACAGAAACTGCTGCCCATTATCAGGAAAGGCTGCAGCATCTGACTTGTACCAAGTGAAGCATCTACATTTCTTTCAGAATCATAGGTAGCAAGGCAGTGATCTAAAGAAATTGTATTCTAAGACAAAGATAGAAGATATGTTTCCATCTTTCTCAAAAACTGGGACATTAAAGTCAAGGTTAGAATAGCACCACGAAGAACTGCAGCTCTGGATCTACCTACACATCTGAAGAGACAAAATATGGCTCCATCTTTCCACATTCTGAATGCAGCACAAACATGAAAGGGATTATCCTTCACAAAGGCCTATGCGATTTGTGATGTGAATTGACCCTAAGTATCATCCACACATCTGCTCCCTCCTTCCTTTCCCTTGCTCAACTAGAAGAGAGAATATGAAGAAGTGAAAGTGAGAAAACTTGTTTAAAAACACTTTAATAGGTGACAAGGACAGTTTAAAAGGTGAAGGAAAGAGGAAAAAAATCCAAGTGATGGAAAAGCAATCACTCAGCAACTTCCAGAAACAGACCAATGCCCATCTAGTCTGCGAGCAATGCGCCCCTTTGAAGCCAAAAAACTTTCACCTCCTTTTTTTAATGCAGGCTGACTCAATTCACCTTTTCCTTTGGAAGATTTTAACTTCCCGTGTTTGTTTCACACAGCAGCTTTACACCTCTGATGGTTCTGCAGAATACGAGAGGCTGCATCAGTAAACAGAGCAGATTGCTTTTAATTTTGTGCTGATTCATGATATGGCAGGGCCACCAGGGCATGAGCTACCTTCTTAGGTGATTCTTCTGGCCAGTTCATGAGCTCTTTCACAGTTTCTGGGTACTTGTAGTTCTCCATTTAAGCCTGTAGTGGAATCAGTGCTACCTGCTTACTCTACAGTGTTGGTTGCATGATGTGTAGAAGGGACCCATCCTTTGACCATCCTGCATAGTAAAGGCAGTCACAATGCCCAGAGGATCTGTACTTCTGTAGCAAGTACTCCTGAAGCAATCTCAACTCTTCCACATGCTGTCAGTATCTCCTTTGAATTTGGGATGAAGTTGGCCTTGGATCCTTTGATCCCCAGCTCCAGAACCCTCAGGGCCAAACTTGAGTTTCTCTGGGTGTTTTCTGCCACAGGTTGCTCCAGCTGTGGTATAGAGTATGTTTGTCCTGTCTGGTCGGGTATGGAGTTGTCCAAGGGCTACTGCACTCCACTCTCTAATGCTGGGCCTATTCAAAAGCTTGTTTCTGCTTAGGATCTAATACAAATTAGTTCTTCCTTTCAGTTGCTAGACAGAGCAGTCTCACAAGCTGACTGCAATGTGGAATATGTGTTCTCCAGAAACCCACAAATCTTAGGATAGCCTGTGTTTCCTTTTTGATAGCTGACTGGAACGTGGTTGTTCTCTTATTGTTCAGATCTGATTGATTGTAATGACACCCTTTTTGCCATTTTATACACAAAATCTGGATCTCCTGTGCAGGTCCTTTGAACCTGTTTTTGTTGTTGTTGATTTGTTTTTTTGTTTGTTTTCTTTTTTAATGGCTAAAATAGAATTTGGATTATTATCTGCCTTTTCTCAAACTCTTCCTTGTCTACATTGCCCGCACAATTACATCAATGTGTTGCAGGTGATCTGGGCCTTCAAGCTATTCCAGTACAGCCTGGATCAGTCCATGACAAATGGTAGAGCTGTTTTTCCAGGTACACTGAATACCTGTTCATGTGAAGGCAAACTGAATTGGAAAAAAAGTGGGGAAAAAATGAATAAGTACATCAATTAGGGCATACCACATAACTGCCTTAGACTCTATGTTGGAGTTCCTGTATGCTCAGTATAGCAGCACTCAATGGCCACATGGTTTAATTCTTACCATGATAGCCCACTATTAGCCTTCACCAGATTTTGTACTCACCATATGGGACTACCAAAGAGTGAACTAGCTGTTCACTCCTTAGCTCTCCGGCTGACAAATCAGGTCATGGATGGGAACCAGGAAGCCTTGGTAGCTGCTATACTGCCACAGTAAACTGCCATGGTAGGAATCGAGACCTGGTATTCTTCAACAAGCATCATACCTGCATCCTTTTGGTTTCCTGGAGTAGTCTTTTCTGAGCTAGTCATTGCAAAGGATACAGGAAGCCTTAAGGCCAGTTACAACAGGATGTTTCTGCCACTTTTTCCTTGTTTAAGTCATCTCAGCCGCCAATGTAGCAAGCTGTTGGGATCCTTCTGTCATTCCAGAAATCGAGATGAATTCTTCTCCCTGGTACCCTAACGCATTAGGGTACACTGTGCTCCATTTATTCACTGGAGTCTTTTATTCCTGTGTTTCCAGTGTCAAGGCTATAAAGTCCAGAAGAAATGAGAAACCGAAAACAAAAACTGAAAAATAAAAAAATAAAAACAAACAAACAAAAAAAGGGGAAAAAACCTAACTTCTTTAACATAGAGCAAAGGAGCATGATGATAAATTGCTCAGTTGTAGCAAACTGAAACTGTTGCAGAATCAGAACTCACAAACCAAATTAGCAGTTTCAGAGTTAAATGAGACTTCAAGTGAGATTTAGGCAATATCATCAGCATCCACTGTGCCAGTTTCATCCAAGTCCTACTATAAGTGTTTCCATCTTTTAACATTTCCTATCTCACATATCTTTTCTTTTGCAGCAAGGAAAACTAGGGCAATTTTTCAGTTTAAATTCTACTCAGACATTAATAAAATATTAGTCAACATTTTTTATGTTCTGTCCTTGAAACCATCACAATTCTATATATGCTGGACATGTCTCTGTTCTCACCAAAGGCTGTTAAAGTGGCTACATGTATTTTTAATTTTTTTATAATTAATAAAATATGCCTTCCTTTCATTCTTTCAACTCTGCTGCAATAATGTTGCTGTGAGGTTTAGTCCACACTGCTTTTCAGGAAGAACAGTAAGTGTCTGGATTACATGAAGGAGAAGATTATTTAAAAGATCAATAACACTGCTTATGTTCAGAAAAATTATTTTACTAGTGGCAATGAGAAAGCTGTGGGAGACAATCCTCATCTTCCTTCAGCATTGCCAATAAAAGTAAAATCAAACAGGAGGAACAGACACAGAAGTGGTTTCTTAAAGCATGTGTTGTTTCACCTATGAAAACCAAAGGCTGTGTTATTTCCTTCCCTCCTTCTTCCCCTGCCACCTTCCCTTTGTCCTTCCAGCCATGCTTCCTTTATTCTTCTTCCTTCCTTCTCTTACTCTTTCCTCTCTCCCATTATGTCTTTTCAGTTTATGGAGTTCACAACTTACAGTTTCTTAAGTGCTTAGTCTCCTGACATGTAAATTCCTTATGCAGTTTATGGAATTTATAGGCTCTTCAATCTTAAAGACAGTGAAGCAGGGCTTGTAAATTTTTGTAAACTAGTGAGTATATATTTCACTACCTATATTTAGATGTGCATTTATATAGTTCAGTCATTTTCTGCAGTGGCAGAAGGCAGAGATACAGACCCCTGCCTTTATTTTCCACATTTTGATTAGCTGATCACTCTAGGTAAGGACAGGTTGCACATGAGTTCCTACACGGCCACAAGTCTTAAAATTTTTGTAACTACCTCACAGTAATTTTACCTATGTGATGAAGTATTTGTACTTTTTATGAGACAAATCTGTCGTACAGACACCTGTGATAGACTTATACAGAGGAAAAAAGATACATTGTCTTTTCTTTTAAAGTTGATACTGACTCCGTACCTGTCCTAAATTTGTTGAGACATGGAAGGTCTGCTACCACTAACATTTCTCAGGTTGATGAATGCTTCTGTTTCTTGTCTACATGTGTTCCTTAGTTTAATAGAAATTCTTTCCTTTTTCTTACTGAATTATTTTTTTGGTTTGGTATTTTGGTATTGGTTTTTTTTGGTTTTTTTTGTTTTTTTTTTTAATTTCACTCATCACTACTTCATATCTAAAAGTAACAGTGTGAGTTTGGTTTGAAAACAACTGCTCCAAAGGCAGAGACAGAAGTGTCAGTTTTATTTTCCCTCTCATCAGTTTCATCAGTTTGAAAACATGATTATGGTAGAAAGAAAGAAGAAATGCACTAATAATGAGTAATGGTGTAATTTGTTTTGCTGATGAAGTTCAATCCACTATGTTTCCATTCCACTTTTTAAAAATTCTATCTTAAATCTGTAGAGTCAGATACAGGAAATCATGGATTAATGAAAACATGGACCAACCCACGTTCCATGAAGGGAACGATGGATTATAAAAGCACCTTTATTAGTCAAAGATCAGTCACTTGACATTCAAAATCTAACAACTATTTAAAGTACAGATCTCCCTGTATTTTTTGATTTCATTATGCCTCTACAGGGACTGATGGCTTTACACATACTAATCCAAGCTGCACTTCAGCAACTGAACAAAATGAGGCTGACTCAGTTAATTTCCAAGTCTGGAAGTCCAACAGGGGAGAAAGATGGAGTAAGCTTAATTGTTATCTATTAACCTTGACTAATACTTTACAGTAAAATCGCAAATATACATTATAGTAGCTTTTCTTCTCCCTGTCCTTGCAGTCTAAAATATAGATGTAGTCTAAATCCCATTGACTTTCAGCATGATGTATTCTCCTGAGTCCATTAGGTTTTCCTGACCTGAGCTACGCACTTCTATAAGACAATTAATTTTTTTTGAGAACAACTTTGAAAACCACTGGGGAACTAAAAATAAAATCTTGTGTATTGAAACTATGCAATCTACTTTACAGAAGACAAACCAAATGGACGACTGACATATGGTGACAGAGTTCAGAATAGGATAAAATTTCTGGTTTTACACAAATACTTTATATACCAGATCAACCTGTTGCTATTAGGCAAAGTTATCAGATATTTCTGACCTATGTCACTTGAAAGAAAGAACATGATGACACACTGAACATTAAAAAAAAAATTAAATTACATTATTAAAAGTTTGCAAGGAATAATGGGGAATTAATTATGGTGAACTGTATTTTTCTCAAAATTGCAAAATTGAATCGGTATCAAGAAAAACGAAAAGATTGACTACAACCTATTTTAGGCATTGAAAACCAGATAACCAAATGACACCCACAAATGATAAAAGTTACCTCTCTTATTACTGCACTATTTCTAATACTATAATGTTGAATTTGTCATAAATGTTTACAGAAAATCATACGGGGTTTGACCATATAATAAGCTAACTCTATCCCCTTTAGAGGGGTCCTTAGGAGCACAAATCATTCTCTTATTTTAGGACTCCAGTTAATTCTGTCTCAGTTTTCTATTTCATACATGTATGTATAAACACATCTCAATATTTCTGTGAGTCCCTATAGAGAGAGATCTTTGAGGCAAGCATTCAACAAAATCAGGATATACAGACTCAAGATGTTTTCACCTCCTCTAATAGAATGTTTTTTTTATTTCTCTGTGTTACATCTATATGATCCTTTGCATCACATATCCCTGATGTTTTGTAAGAATTCAGACATCTTATGATGCACTTCAGATGTTTAATCTTATTTTTTCCTCATAATTTTATACATATACATTCTTATTCTTAAGTAAACATTATTAAGGTCTTAAAAGCCAGCTGTCATAATAGTTTTTGCTGTGTTTAACCCATGTCATTCTACTGTTCTATATTGAAAATATAGAAGTGTAAAGTTTACTTTTTTATTTAAAAAATAAAAAACAGTGGCTTATATAATTATTAAAAGTACTAAAAACCTGGATATAGGCAAGGTTCTAAACTTTCACAAATAATTTCTATCAACATGTCTGGTCCATATTCCCCTAATTCACTAGCATTAATTTTGTTTGAAAGCTAGAACCTACTCTTCCTAAATCCCTAGGACTATCTAGCCAGTGCTAGCACATTTTATAGAATTTCTCCTTCATGCAAATATTAAAGAGAAAATTAAAACATAAACCTATATTAGCCTCCCATACTGAAATAACATACTGGTTTTCAAGTCCAAGAAGCAGAGAAAAACATTCTAAGTTTTAACCATACGTTTTAATTGCATATTGAAATAATTTACCCTGACAGAAAATCTATAATCAGAGTGGACAGTTCCTCAGTGGAATTTTCAGTTCATTTCTTTGTCCAAGAAATAAATTCCCTAAAATTTCTTCAGTGAGATCTTTGAGTAGATGGTTTAATGGGCTTTGACAGCAATTCAATAGCTATACCTGAAAGGCCTGTTGTTTGAAATTATTTCTTGGTGTGTGACAAGAGATTAATTTAAAATTCATTTGAGAGGACAAAACTCAGACCCATCTCAGAAGCTGAATTACTCCTTCTACTGTACTTCCTCCATAACTCTAGGCAGTCAATCAACATCTGGATTAATGTCAAAAGCAAGGTCATAAGAGTACTGAAGTATCTCAGGCAGTCCCCAGTGGTAAATACTGTAGAAAACATAAAAGAGATATTCAACCATAAAAATAGATAATGTGAAAAGTTCCACATTTTCCAATGTCTTGCCTTAATACACATTCCTTGAAATGTTTCAAAGGTAACACTGAGTGCTGAATAGTGTAGATTAGTGCATAGAACCAATGCATTTATGAGAACTTTTATCATGACTTACAGATGCCTGTTGAATTCCAACTTACATGACTTATAGATATGACAACTGTGACCAAGTTCTTTTCCACTTGAATATGTTGACCCAATAACTGGGACAACACTGTCCTATTGCTATTTATGTCTAGAAAGCTTTCTGCCCCGTGATGAAGACAAAAGGGATACCTTCAGAGATACTATGTTCCATTACTTGCTTTGTTCTCATCTTCTCTTCCTCCACTCCCATGTTTCTGCTGCACAGCACAATCTGAAACACCATATTGTCACATTATGGCTATATTCCCGTGTGGCATACAGACCAACTGTAACACACAATATTCTATTGATCCAACACACTCAGAAAGACACATGCTACCATGCCGTGGAAGCTGAAAGCCTTGACCTTCACAAGCATAATATGTACTGAAGTACAAATTCTTCAAAGAGAATAGCAAATCATCAAGAAAAACACTTGAATGTTCACTTTGAATTACATTGTTGTTAATGCTGTGTACTTATCTGCAGTTGGTAGAGCACACTGTCTTGCAAGTTTTTCTAAAACACAAAAAGTTTGTTTTGCCATGGGCAATGGTTATCCATTTAAGGACATTGATTGTTCAAGCCAACAATCTGATTTTCACAGTAATTCTATTTACTTGCCTTGTTTGTGAGGAACACAGACCACAACACTACTGTCCAGGTTAGGAGACTATGTAGTGCCTGTGAAAGGAATTCAAATTCTCTAGTGTTTTGATGAGCTGCAATAAGTGAGCTTGAAAATTGGAGGTGAGAGGTCACCTATGAAAATAGGGAAAATAACATTTTGTTTTCAGAATTTAGCTTGAATAATTTACTTTTTTTTTTCAAAAGTCTTGAAAGGTTGGTCTATTTTGTAAGCTCTGCAATGCCTTTTTTTTTTTTTTTTTAATCATAAGGAACATATGTATCTACATTAGGAAAAACCCCACAAGTTTCAATAGCAAAAGCTTCTACAAAATGTCTCTCATTCTTATATTCAAGGTGAATTTAAAAAAAATAAAAAGGGAAATTGTCAGTATCTGTATTTAAAGTTCTCCAAGTTGTGCATATAGTACAGTATACTCTGCATATCTCTCTGTGGTATCAGCCTTTTCTCTGTAATCTTCATTTATTCACTTGGAAAAACTGCCACAGAATAAGAACCCCTTTAAAATTCCCCATAGAGATCTCTGATAATTGTTTATAATGGTACTTACCAAGCTTGCAATGAAGACCTGTAGGAAAAACAATGGCAAAATGTAGCTGAGAATGGAGAGCTGTGAAGATGGAGAGGAAAGATTTCGTTGCCTTCTTAGCTACTGGTGTTTTAAATGTGCAGCAGAGACTCTAATTCTTAAACTGTTAGAAAATTATTAAAGTCAGAATACAATCCAGTGCTGAAAGAATGTTGCACAAATAAACATAGAATCCTTTCCTAGTTTTTAAATATTATTTGCACTTAATCACTTTTTCTAACTTGATTTTTGTTTTTCTCAGTGGACAACTGACAGCATTATCCCACATGAAAATTTTAGTTACAAAAATTGTAATTACAAAATGCTGGTAACTCCATCTGCCACTGAATATTGTTGAACGACCTTGAATAAATATTTTTTGTCCAGTTCACTGCCCACCTGAGTCACCAGAGTGGTCACCACTGGCTTGAACAGGCATTGGATGAGGCCATTTTTTTTTATGCTTCAGCTTTCGTGCATCTGGTGATGATATATATTCAGCACTGTAAAAAAATTCAAAATCTATAGATGATAGCACAACATAGGTGAAATATTACTAAGTAACCTATATTAAAAAAGAAAAAAAGAAAAAATATTTTGTTTTCTGACACAATACTATCACCATCAGTCAGAATTTACTTATCTACCCATGAATCTGTATTCAATCTCCCTATTTCTTTAGTTGTAACAGGTTTGAAAAGTCTTAGGTAGGAGAATTCTAAAGCATTTGAGCAATTAAAAGCTTGTCTTCATTTGTGCTCGGCCTGAAGCAACATGAGTTAACTCAATTCTTCTTACATAATTAATTTCCAGAGTGCTGCCTTGAAATGTTCCCTGGGATGCTCAAATGTAGACTGTAAAACAGTTTTCTTAGTGCTGAAATGCAGCCATTTCTTTTTTAGAAAGTATAACTGCTTGATAGTAACAAATGGTGCTGCAGGGCCCTTCGGTAATTTTACCCCTTGAATATACAATGCAAAATTCTACAGGATGAGAAAACAGAATAAGGATACTGTTTATGAGTGCTTGATGTTTACCTATAGCTGCACAGGAAGTCTTAAACCAGGTTTAGCTTTTTTGTCTCAGACATCTTAACAACCAAAGGCTACATCAACCATGGTCATTTACTTGTTTATGCAAGGTCAAGTAGAAAATTTGGGCTACAATCTCCAAGAACTCTAACTTCTTTCTTAGATCTTGGTCTTTCCTGCCTACCTGTTCGATCATAGCTAAATCACAAGTTCTTCCCTACTATTTGAAGTGACTTATTTGTGTTAAAATCTATGTAGTGAAAGAAGTGAGTGCCTTTCTTCCCACTAAGAAATTACTCATTTGCTATGCATGTCTACAAAGTTTTATCACTTTATTTTGTCGGGTTTTGGCTTTGAATTTTCAATTATAAGAGGAGAGCATGGATGACTAAAGAATAGAAGTTGAGAGGACTGCTGTTCCCTGAACTCAATGCTGAGTAGGTTGTCTGGCAGAGATGCTCTAAGAGATGAAAAGAACGAAGTTGAAACTGTTCAATTTCATTTTAGAATTCTGAAGAATAATTGCCCTGTAAGGCTGCTAATTGTGGGCTTGTCCAAAATAGTCAATAAAAATAAACCACAGCAAATAAATACATCTGTTTGAGATTACTTAGTTTAGTGCATTTATCAGATCCTTGTATAACACATAGCTCCATGAAACTATGTCTCTTCTAAATATCAGTTTACTGTGATGTAGGATGGTGGACCGGCAATTTACTGTCATTGCAGAGTGATAAGAACAACTCAAACTTGAATTGCAGGGCTCTGTGTTCTCAAAATAAGTAATATTCCTTGTTTTAAAGAGATGAAAAATGAGTAGCAATGTAAAGAGAAACTGTCTTGTTCATCTCCAGGTCAGTAAAGGAAGTACTGCCAGGACTGATCCAGTCTAACTCTTTCTGTAGAGAAGTGGAGTAGAAAAAAATGGGAACATGGCAAAGATAGAAAACTTCTCTACATGAATTACAAGATGTTTTAGTTATGTTTGGTGTGTGGGCCTGATGAAACTTGGTCACCTGTGATAAACAGCTGTTTGGAAAACTGACAGACACTGACCACAATATGTCTCAGTTTAGCAAAAAGAACACTAGCTTCCACTTGCCCTTAGCAGATACACAATTAACACAATTTATTAACACAATTTATTTTCTTTTACATCTAGTACTAAATGTAGTAACAAAGACTTTGTTTCATAATTTTTTTTGGAAGTTAGAGAAGAATGCTTTTCTAATTCTTGTGAGTTACATTAGATATACTTGATGCTGAGAAACTGGGCAATATGAGGAAATTTTAATATGACTATCTGTAAGACTGAACTCGTCATCAGTTTGTCCATCTGTATGCAAAATTATTAAAGTTAAGGTTTAAATATTAAAAAAAAAATCATGAAAGAGCTACTGGACATGCAAATTTCTTACACTATATTTAGTGTAAAGTCTGTATTTACCTGTCAATAATGACTTCTGAAAAAGTGTAAACAGATGCACAGCCTTTTGAAATTCATATTAAATGGCATATCTACTACTGTTATCCTCACCCTCTTCAATTCTTTGATGATTTATTCACTGACCATGAATGCAGTAGTGTATCCTACTGTTACAATAATAGGACTTCTAATACATTCTTGAGGAGATAGAATTATTTTGAATGAATTCAGAAACTAGACTTAAGACATTTAATTTAAACCTCTTTGATGGAAAAGTGTATGAATGCAATCAGTGAGTTAAAATGAGCTTTATTGATCATTAGAAAGCTTTTCTGCTACTTGATGTCAACTGTAAATATGAAACCAAGCACTGGGTATAGATTTCCCTGCTTACATAATTAAATCAGTTAAGATTATTTCTACCAATCAACAATAACTACTCTCTGTGAATAATGAAGAGTCTGAGCTGATGTCAGAAGTTGTACTTATCTCTGGGTCCTATTCTCAGCTGCTGAATTTGGTATTGACTTGTATGTGAGTCTCCAGCAGATACTGTATTTTAAGGCACAAACCATCTCTATGTAGTCGGAAACTCCACTGAGCTCAGAATTAAAATATTTCTGATTCTAACTGTTTGCTTTCCTCTATTATGTCAGGCAAGCAAATGAGTTTCATTTTTGCATGGTTTGTGTGTCTAAAATATAGGGATAATAAAACTTAGCTGTCTTAGTTGAGTGATTCCAGATAGATCTGTACATCTGTTTAATCACATAGTTAAGTTTAATCACGTAATTGTTCCAGAATTATTAAGAATAGCTTTCTTAAGGAAAAAAATTCAATCTGAATGTGGAAAAGCTTGTTAACTACAGAGAAGCCTCAGATATAGCACTGAGCCCTAAAAGACATAATTCAGTTGAAATCATGAAGACTTCCACTGGTTCTGTACATACAGATGGTAAAACAAACTACGTCTGAGAACAGGTTACTTATCAACCTTTCCACACGTGGCCCACAAATGTTGTGTGATGAAAGGAAACATTCTGAGGCAGCAGATCTCTTTCAGGTTGTCTTTAGCTTGGCAGTGCCTAAATCAAAGAGTTATTCCCTGTACTTGGATTGTTCCCTATTATGTACTTTACATTATTCAGTAGCTGGAACAAAATGATGTATTCCAAAGAGGCCTGAGTGCAAAGTGGACCAGTACACTTTCAAATGGGCATTTTGGTTACTTGTCTGCTAATTAGGCTGTTTTCCCTTCATCCTAATTCTGTGCCCATAAATATTGTATCATCTGCTACATACAGGCTACTTTAGCATAGTAACAGTGATGCCTGGTGAGTAGAACCACTAAAGTCTGGTTTTAATTTCCCTGAGGCTGCAGCAACTTGGAATCCAGGTTTTCTCTTCCTGTAGTGTGAACATGGTCAATGCAGCTATTTTGGGAAAATAAAATAAAATAAAATGCAATATCATCTGACTAATTTAAGTAAAAAGCTCTGTTAAGCTCTTTCCTCAGAACTCCAGACTCTGAGTCCAGAGGAGGATGAAGGTATCTTATATATATTCTTGAATTAGATGCTAAAACTTCTGAAAAGTAGCCTGAACATCTGCTATGGGTAGGAGGTTTTGGCCCTTTTATGCCTTTCCTGCCATAGGCACTTTCCACTTAAAATTTTGGTACTCTTTGTGTAAATGTTAGAATAGGGTGTGGCTGTCAGTTGACTGTACAAAAAACAGCTTGAACCCCTGGGTTGACTTGTCACCTTCTTTTTAAATGTGATAAACTCGAAGTTACAAATGTAAAAAATGAAACTGGAACTAATAAGCAATTATGTAGGGTTTAATTGATTTTAGCTTTAATGTTTTATCAATTAGTAAGCAGTCTTAATGTTCCTATCTGCTATCTCCTCCTTGGTTTCTGATGTTTATCAGTCACTCTTCAGCAACAGTCCTCAAGCTTTTTATTTTTTGTCTATTTTCAGCTATAATCCTAACAAAAAGCTGGCCTTCTAAATGCTGATTCTCAAGGACTCTAAAGTCCTTACCTTCTGAACATTGATTTTTTAGATTCATGAACACATTAGTTCCATGGACTGACTCAGAATATGTGGGCCACCAGACTGCAGAAAAAGCACCATTCTAAAAGCTCAGTTCCTTTCTTGTAGGCATAAAGTAATGAAACACTAGGGCTTTAATAAGTTTATTAAATTCATACTGAAATGACTCAGATGTACCATCTTAAGTCTCCTGGTACTCCTGTGAACTTGAAGTATTAAGATTATATTTTTTAGATTTTATTACTATGGTTGGAACCTTAACTAAAAATTCAGCAGATTCTTTAGAACTTTATTAAAAGAATAAATATACTTGGGGAGATTTTTGTTGAAGGAAACTTCGTTTTATGTAAGGATGAACTGAGACCATTTTAATATGCTCAGCATGTTGGATATTGGCAGAAGGGCTAACTGATCTGGGTTTTGTGGTAAATTTGCATCATAGGGAGAGCTTTTATGAAAAGCAGCAGTCTTAGAATTCTCTATTTTTTGTATTTTCTTTTTTTCCCTTCAACTCAAAATGTTTGCAGTATGATTCATTTTTTAATGAGATTCTCTGTTAGCTTTTGAACTTCTGTGTCTTTTCACATGATTGTTGTCTTTTAATTTGAAACATATACTGCAGATTTCTGGGCTGTTGAATCATTGTGAATCAAGAGCCATCACAGCCGTATTTAATGTGCATATTTTTGTGGTTGTATTCTGGATTTCTATCTGTCATTCCCCATCAGTCTTGCTGAATCAGAGACATAAGGCAAGGCAAAAAAATTTCAGAAAAATTTTCTGTTACCTTTTAAAAACGATTGAGGAAAGAGACGTTCAACCCTGAATAAATGAGATTTTTACAGCAAAGAAGGTTTTTCAGTTTCCTAATTCCCATGAACTATATCATTGTTCATATATATTATGAACATATATATATTATTCATATAATATTATTATTCATATATATTATTATTCAATCTATCCACAAGTTTTGTCTCAGAATCAATCCACACCACACTACATGGCCTCTGCTGTGAATTCTAATCTTTTTTTCTTGACTCCTGTATCTCTCCTTGCACTTCCTTCACTCAGTTTACCAAGGTGATACTAGTGCCTTGGGAATTTTTATCCTTTGCCCTCTACCCATTGTTATCCATTTTTATTTGCTTTCCCAGAAAGTGTTTACTTTCATCTTTGTTGTCACATTCATTGTCCAACGCCCAGCCTTTAGTTTCTCGAGTCCTTGGACCAGAGATGTTTATCCTGCTTCTTACTCCCATGAAATATGCATCAGAAAGCTATGATTATGGAAGTAAAGAAGGTGCTCTGAATGTTGTGAAAGCATAAACAGTGCAGAGGATAATGAGTAAATCATCTGGTTTTCTGCTGTTTGCTCTCAGAGTGAGGTGGCTTTGTGGGACAGCTCCAGTGGGATAATCAAATGAGATAAAGTGAAAACTTGTAAATAGAAGAAGAAAGACTGAAGATGTCATACAACAGAACCAAACTTGAACTCTATTTCCTTCCAAATATGTGTGCACTGTTATTGGATCAGAGTGAGGAAAAAATGAGACAATGAAGATTGTTCTTCCACAACTACTGAAAGAAGTAATTTGACATGAATATCATGTCCTTAAAAGTATTCCTCCCATTAAAATAAATCACTCCCGCAGATAGGAATAGCCTGAGGAAAGCTAAACTCTTCAGGTAACACTGAATTTCTAATATTCACTTTATGGTCTATCAGATCTGTATGGTCCATCCTAATAGTCATCCTAATACATGAACTACTGATAATTCACTGTTCTTTTCCCAGATGTTTGGATCAGTGCTTTAATCTGA
This sequence comes from Formicarius rufipectus, assembly GCA_013399695.1. Lineage (NCBI taxonomy): Eukaryota > Metazoa > Chordata > Aves > Passeriformes > Formicariidae > Formicarius > Formicarius rufipectus. Next base: position 71,252 of record VXAU01002196.1, on the reverse strand, counting down.
ACCTTTCTAAAACACTAGTGTTAAAACTACTTACAAATTACTGAGATTTCTATACTTCAGATGTCTACAAATTTCACATTTAGTTTCTAGATTTGTTGGGGGGGGGGTTGTATTTTTGTTTACAGGAAAAGTGCTTTTTGTCTTTATTGGTACTTATAATCTTTTCCAAACACTTTGGAAACTAGTAATTATTTGGGTAAAGAATTAAAATAAATTTTTTGTACTCTGTGTCTGCAGTGCTCTGCTAGAATATTTCCACTTTTCACTGCTTTTTTTCTGACAGGTTCAAGCACTAAAACAGTGTATGAGAAGTAATGGGCCATAGCTCAAATCTGGGATGAAAAGTAACAAATCAGAAGTGAATATTGCTTCAAGTGTTTCTCTTATGCTCATTTATCCTGGATGTGTAAGGAAAGCTGACAGGCAGAATTGCTTGCCTCACAGATGACTGGGTGAACCTCGATGAGATGGACATGTGATTGGCTTCACATTTGTGCTTACTTGGAAGGTACACAGCAGCTTTAGGGTCCCAGATAAATAGTATTTCATCTAGTGTTCCTCTTTTAAGCAGATTCCCAAGGATGGATGAGTGATTTAACAAAGCAGCATCAGACGCTGACAATTTATGCCAGGTTACAAGACCACATCAACTGTGGATACATGATACTGTAACACTTTACTATGTATGTCGCAGAAGTTACTGTCGCCTCCTTCATTTTTAGTAAATTATTAGCAGGCCCTCTCTTTTATGCTGCCCCCGTATTATTAGCACTGGTTGCATGAAGCTGAAAAGCAAATTGCTTTCTTTCCCCTTGTGGCAACCCTTTGAGAACAGAACTGTGTCAGAGAGCTATGACAACCTGTACAACACTTGCTTTATCTTGCGCAAAAATCATGAAGGCTGTCAAATAACACCCTTCCTTTGCAGAAGATGTGTGTAGGAGTACTATGTTTGTATGTGAAGAAAAAGGATTTCAGCAATTAATTATGACAGAGTGTTTGTGTGTCTGTGTTTTTAATTATTGGATATTTGTATGGAAAAAATAATAGAAAATGAGCATTCAAACAATAAACCTTTTTCTTCCTATTAAATTTAATTATACATTTTGTATGGGTAAGCATTTTAATTTCAGAATTAGTGAGAAGTGAAACACCCCATGAAGGAGGTATCAAAAGCTGTGTGAAGCACTGAAACATCTGTGTGGTGATTTTGGGTAGTATAAATCAAGCTCTAGCCTTTGGAATGCTTATTTATTAAATAAAACAAAACAAAACAAAACAAAACAAAAAAAACCCAGAAACTGAGTTGTAACTGCTAAAAGTAATTATGAATTATAATCTGACAGTAAAACCTTGAGCCATGTAGACCTGTTGCACACCCTTAGCTTTAATCTCCTGGTGTCAACGAGACTATTCAAATGCTTAATGTGAAACATGAACAAGGCAATAAATCTATTTGTTTATTTTAACATACCAAAACTCCAAGGTATTTCACCAAACTCAGCCAAATATAAGGTAAGTCTAAGACTGCCAATACTGTAGTTTACATCTTATATACACTCCTTTTTCCGTATTTAGGAATGAAAGTCACTGCTGATCCAAAATCACAAAATCTAGTAATTTCTATTGAGTTTCTACTGAGCTATTCATAGCTTCTTTAGTGTGCTGTTTGCTTTTATCATACCTACATAATGCTTAGGTGTCTTTAGATTCCAAATATGCCATAGACCTGTCCAAAAGAACTGAACAAATAAAGGGATTTGTTCGGTGATGTCACATTAAGCTGCAACATCAGATCTCTGGCTCTTAGTTTCCTGCATAAGTATGCTCATTACAGTTGAACGAAACATTTCAGAGCCAGCACTCCTTTGCAAGAGTTTCCTTAAAAAAACAAACAAAAACAATCCCCAAACCAAAAAAAAAAATAAATCCTTTAACAGATGTTCATTCATTTAACTGGCTTCCTGGCTTCTGTGCCATCACTACTAAACATGTATCTTTGCTCAATATCCATTAAGCACTTGGATTTTGGAATGTTCCCTTCAAAAACTAAACTTGATGCACCTCTACAAAATATTTATGTAGATAACAGAATTGAAAGTAAGAAAGGTATATAGGGTGTATGAGTTTTATCTGTTTAATAGCTAAAATTATTTATATGGGACAATGGTTAGTTTTATATCACTTGAAGTCTGTATATCAAATTTATATAGCTTCTTTAAATATATATTGTATGAGTTATATAGCTTAGAAGAAAAAATTTACTAGTATGCTGTTATAATGACCAGTTTGAAATTCCATAATGAGAGGTCAGTCAACATGGATATGGGTGTTTCTACCATCCATGTAAGACAAAATAATGTGATTTTTTTTTTTTGTACAAATGAGATGAAACTGCAGTTTCAATGAGGCTGAACAAAAGTTAAAAAGAAACTTTTGTCTGTAACACACACCTAATAAAGAATCATAAGGTAATAATATTGGGGACTATTTGTTAGATGTCTAAAGTGAATAGGCAGAACACATAAAATGGACTACTTGCTTCTATTCCATTTTTAAATGGTACTTTAAAGAAAAGAAGCAGCACATCACTGCTGTTGTTCAGCAGTGTTGATCAGCAATTAGAATACATAACAATAATATAAATACAATCTTTAATTTTTACAAATTACTTGTTGCCATAAAATGTAATATTTTACATTCTCCAAGTTAGTCACTTTGTACTTCATAGATAGAAGGCCTTCAGTACCTGCCAATGAAAGAGATTTAAAATTTGACAGGCAGGGACCTTTTAGTTTTCAAGAGAACTTTGTAAAATCTTAGATCTTTACCACTGGTAGAACCCATTATCCAGAGACATGGGTATGAAAGATTTGTATAATTTAACCCTGTGTTATCAGTGTCTAATTACAAATAGAAAAACATTGCAAAAACAACATAGTCCTTCAGAGTCAGCTTGCTCTAGATATACCTGAAAGCCCATTTGGGTCTTCAGATGGGTCTCTCTCTTACCTTCCAGTAGGAAGATTTAATACAAAACAGCTGTGAAAATATGATTTGAATTACAATTACTTCTCTAAGATAGCAGGAGGATGCAACTATTAACAGTACAACTTGTTTTGGAAGTGACACACATACACAATAAGTGTAATTGAGCAGAACTCATTTGTATTGGGAGCAGAATTAAATCTTAGACTTTGAAAACTGAAAAAAAAAAAAAGAAATGAGGCAAAGCATAATTTCTGAGATTAGGAGGTTTTGGATTAGGATTTTGTTTTCATGCAATTAATGTGAAAGGGATGATTTTGTGCTAAAGGTCATATAATGATTTATTAGAAATTCAAATCTAAGGGGCATTTTTATAATCCCTGTATGATCTATCTCTACACAAAACTTACTCCATCTTGAAGAAATTTAGCATTTTGATTATTTGATTTCAATATGTACACACATTCAGTTCATATGTATTGTTCTGTTTGCTTAATGGCTCAAGAAAATGCTAAAATCTCCCTTATTCTTTCAAGCTAAAAAAAAAAATCGGGAAACATATTTAGCAGAAATTCTTTATCTCAGTATATATCTGCAAAATAACTTTTCATATCAGCTATAGCCATTTCTTTTTTACATCAAGGCTGTTAAATTTTCTAAATTGCTCACAAGTCTTGAATCTACTTAGATCATATAGTTTAAAATGTGCTCCTCCTATGCACTTTATTCTGAAAGCATATTCTAAACAAACTTGTAAACTGCAGAGAGCAAACCTTTCAAAACTGCTCAGCTCAAAGCTCTCCCATTAGTGTTACTGTCAAATATACAAAATGAAAACCACAGAAATCCTTTCTGTTGCTGTATCAGGTGTCAGATATTGTCCTGCTAGCTAATCTCTGAAAGTAAGAGGGAAGCTTAATAAAATTATAGCTTGAATTCTTTGACATGAATCCTGTTCTTACCTGTGGATTATAAGTAATCCCATTATGGCCTTTTAATATCCTTTATCTAACATGAAAAATGGGGCCTTAAAAGCTTCTTATGTTTGAACTATAGTATGCATGGGTTTGTTCTATTCACAGAGAATGCAGTTTACTTCTAAATATGTTGAAATAGAGGAGATCCCGAGTTCGGGTATTTTATTAAAACTATTTACACACTTCGGTTTGGAAAACATTTAGATTGTCGTTTTGAAGCAAGTATGGCTGCATCTGCTTGAAGATTCTTTCAGGTTTTGACAACATATCACTCAGTGTTTCTTGATCAGTGGCTGAGTAAAAGGTTAGTAAACAGCCTGACTGGCTCAAGGTGCAGAGATGTCTCCTGAGTACTGCTCACATATCTCCTTCATCCCTTTCCCCTTTTGATGTCAGAATGCTTCTCCTACTCTTTCTTGAAGGCCTTCTCCCTTCCTGTGCTTTTTAACATAAGTAGAGACACTGTGGCATTTTGCTATCTTATTCTGTGGAGAGAAACTTTGCAAATCCTTGGGGTTATATAGAGGCATAATAAATAATAATAAGGAATTATTTTTATTTAGTTCTGGTACCTTTTTTGCACAAAACTCCTTTTGTACTAGTCACAAGTAGGGAAATGCAAACAGCTCTGCAATCAACATTGGCCTTTATAATTTGTCTTGAGTGTCATCATGCAGGAGTAAATAATGATATGAAAGGATAATGCAAGAAAAGCATGAGTTATTATTTTCCTATAAAATTAATAGCCAATTTTTTGCCTCATTCTGCCATATTCCTGGATATGTTATAGAAAATTCAATTATTTTTTTAATAAAAAAGCAACCTTTAAATTAACTGTTATATTTTGTATTTATTTTGTATTTCTCCAGTCTTTCACCATGGTACTCCATGACAAGAGAACAAAATAAAAATTTACATTTGCAAACTAAACTAACTTAGAATAATAAATAACAACAACAACAACAACAACAGCAACAACAACAACAATAATAATAATATTTCTGTCTCCTCACTACAGGAAAGAATTTTCTTGTTCTGAGTGTTGCATATGATTTTTAACTTTTCTGACATCNACACAGAGTTGCTTCTTTTATTTTGTTTGGGTTTTTTTTACAAACAACTGATGCTCTTCAGAGGACAGCAGAGGCTGTGTCAAAAACTGCATCAAGATTTTAAAATATTTACAAAGATCATTGTGCAGAATATTTTGTGGTAAGCGGGGGTTTTTTGTTTTGTTTTTTGTTTGGTTGGGTTTTTTTTGGGGGGGGGGTGGTTAGATTTTGTTTGTTTGTTTGTTGTGTTTTTTTTCCCTGTGTGCAATATGTTTATGTTATTAGAATTCAAAAACTACGTATAGTTCAAATAATAATATTAACCCCAAATAATATTAAAAAAGACAGAATGTGTGATAAGAGCTAAATAGAGTATATCTTATGTTCAAAGACAAAAGATGGTCTATATAGGGAATATAACATTTTGAAAAGCAGTTTAGCCTCAAGCAGTCTGAGAGAAAACCTAATTCTTTCCAAGTAATCTAGTACAAATTCTGCCCTCAAATACCTAATTCCATAAGGGTAACTGGTGTTTGCTAAAAAATTGAGTTTCTGAGCAGACAGATTCTTTTTTCTAAGTTATAGCCTCTGATATTTGACCCACAGTTTGGCTGCATACACCCAGTTACACTTAGAAAGTATTCTGTCTAAATTTGCACAGAGGCTTGAAAATTACCTAGCATCTTTTAAATTATAGGACATGCAATAGAATAAGTCTGCAAATAAGCCATACTTTACATGCACAGTGTGGATTCATTTTTATGCTACTCATCAGCCTGCAGCAAGATCATGGCAGTTGGTGTAGAAATATCACATTTTAGTCAAGCAAAACAATTATCCTTTGCCTTTTGAAACTGGTGAAGTTACAGTAATAGGCTTTGGGGGAAACAATAATGAGTTTTGTAAAGGATTTAGTTTTGTTGTTCTTTATTGGGGCTTTATGTGTTGTTTAGAAAGGGCTTTGCTTCTTTTCTACTATAGCTTGGACACCCAAACATAAATATACTTCCCTCCTCTGCTCAGAGAGAACTCACTGAAAAAGGAGTCAAAAAATGAGAAAGAAGGAAGAGAGCTAATGAGTCTTTTTTATCCCCTGCCCTTCATCTTAGGAAGAAAATAAAGGAAATAAATGGGGAAATGTAATGATCTCAGCCATTCTAACTCCTGCAACAATGATCTTCATGGCTCCAACTGTTGACCCTTACAGGAGTTGGAACTAATGAGTATACAACTCTGGCTACTACTCCTCTGCTTTTCCATTCTAAGACTGAAATGGTATGAACTAGACTTTCAGGAAGCACATAGCTTCTCATGTTCTCCCCTCTGAGAAGAGGAGAGGAGAAGCAGGAGAGAAAAAAGTCATCAGACTGGAAATATTCCTGGCTTTTACATGACATTGGGAGATGGAACCAGCGGGACACATACAACAGATCCCTCTACAAACCATCTTCTGCCTGGCACAGACATAAAACTAAAGAAAGCACTGCCTTTGTTTGCAAAGCACCTATCAGGTGAGACAGCAGCTGTAGCTATGGGTTTACATCCTGAGTGAGTCTGAGAGCGTGGACAAGCAGACTGACAGCCTGATCCACTGTTGCCCTTCTTTCCCAGAGAGCATGAAGCTGCTTCAAGACTTCATCTTTTGCCAGCCCTCAAAATATACGAAGTTCCCAAGTTCTTTTCAGCTTGAGGAGGGCTGCCTTACATCAGAAAAAATCTTGGTTTAGTCTAGAACAGAATCAGCAAGATTCAAGTTGCATTGTTCAGTGAATGAGCTGGGCGAAAACAGCGGTATCTGCCAGTATGTGTTGCAGCAAAAGTTGTTACCAAATTCTCTTTCCATTAAAAAAGAGTAAAACAAACCAAAACAAACAAAACAAAACAAAACAAAAAGCCAGATAAAATGAGAAATTAGTCAAAGTATTAATGACAGCTTTTAGTTTTCAAATAAAATTGACATCTTAGACTCAGATTCATATCATTTCTTCCAGTGGCAAGACAGCTGTGTCAAATGTTAATATGGTGAAATAAACTTTCTTGTTTCAGGTGTTTCCCTTTTCCTTGTGGTGTTATTATAGTATAGCTTCTCATGATAACTGTAATATTCCACTCATTTTTTTTTACTCTTAAAACGGGAACAGAATTAAATAAATGACAGATGAGAATATGTTATGGAATCATTATCATTGTGGTGTAACAGGTTACTTCATGTGAAAAGGAGAAAATATCTTAGACTGAGTCTGCTGGGGATTACTCCTGCATATATCTGCAAACAGTAGAAAACATACATCTAGTATCAGGTAATTACCTTTGAGTGGATGACTGAACTAATCCCACTGTCTTCTGAGTTTCCAATTAAAAAAATAGCCTTACCATGTCCTCAAGATATTATTTCAGAAAATATGGCTCATTGGAGGGTCTATAAAATATGACCTATTAAAGATACTGAAACAGTTGGGTTCCTATTCTCTAGAGAAGCCTGAAAGGACATTTGTTAACAACCTTAAAATATGTAAAAAGTTTCTGCAAAGAGGAAAGTGGTAAACCGCTTCCCTGTGGTTTTTTGGGATAGCAAAACTAATTAGATAAATTGCAGCAGGGGAGATTTAGCTTTGAGATTGGAAACAACAGTTTAATGATGTTCAAATACTGAAATTTATCATGTAAGAGACTAGTAGAATCTTCATTATTGCACATTTTTAATAACAGGTCTCATACATCAGGAAATGTTTCATTAAATGCGACACTTGTTTGGCAATCAACTGTGTACTTGACAATCTTCAGAGGCAGAGATCAACTAAGTGGGTTTTAGAGACGTCTTCCAGCCTAATTTTCTATTACCCAAGATTAATCATAATTCTAAACCTATCTGACATGATCCATACATAATATAAAACTCTGTAGATTTCTTAGCACTTTTCACTTGCAGTTTCATTAAAAACCAAAGAACTCCAGTTTGGACCAATATCAGGAAATAAAAATGAAATCCAATAATATTCCTATCTTAGTCTGAGGAAATTTAAACACTTACTGATTCTCCTAGTGCTGTTCATTGTGGGATTCAGGCTATGTTGAGGGAGAAAATTTAGTGTCCGGTTCTCTTGATACGCTTATGACTGTGTCAGTAGCAGTGCTGGTATTCAGTGACTGGATACTTGTCAGGAGCTTTCTGCTCCTCCCCTCACAGATATTCAGAATTAGGGAGATTACATTTGATCAAGTCTTGTTCCAGACTTTATCAGGATGTAAGCACAGGGTGTATTTTAACCTGGAATAGCTCAAATTATTGCAATTCTAGTCTGTCATAAAAAACAGGGCTAAGTACACAGGCGAAAAATTTTCCAAAATCTTTAAAACACTGGGATCTAGATTACTTTTCTATTTAAAATGGGGAGGTATTTGTAAGTACAGATAAGCCATAGAAATTAATACAGTACACTGTAAAAAATATTTCAGTAAGAATTCTGTAACATTTTACTTCTTTACCGTACTCTCTCTACCCATTTTTTTCTTAGCTGATGTCTATTTAGATTGTATTCCAGGGAGAATGCATTCTAAGATGTTAAACCATATTTTTATGTGCATATAAATAAATGTAACAACAATTTATATCTTGGAAATCAATGATAAAATTCTGAATTTTCTGGGAAAACTGAATCAAATCTTTTTGGTATTCTGATGATTTCCCTGAATGTATAATTGTCATGTTTTATCTGTTTAACATCAAGCTGCTTCTGCAACAGGGGCCCGATTTTTAATTAGCGTTGTACACAAAGTCAATACCCACAACAGCCCAGTTTTCTTTATTTTACTTATGAAAGATGATTTGTTTGTAGATATTTATAAAGTCCAAACTGATCAAATAATGGTCAGTTCTGAAATATATCCTCATATAATCTACATATGTCTTAGGTTATAGTATCTAGGTAACATAAGACAAGTACTTCTCAAGATTTAGTACATTTTAATGCTCTTAGAGCATTTTGTGATTTGAAGCAGAATCTTCAGTTGGGTAATTTTTTGGTTCGAGGTATTTATTTACAGAGCTCATCCTTACACAACAGCAGATATAGTTCCATGAGCAGCCTTTATGTTAATAACCCTCTTTCTGAGTAAAGGCATAGAAAATACTCTTATTCCACTTTACAAAGCAGCTGTAGAACTGTATCTCTCCTGGTTCTTCTCGAAACCTAAATCATTCAAAGGACAGGAGTTGAATACTCTGACTCAGTTCTTGAAACAATGTTGACTTTCTTTCCCTTATTTTTCCAACCTGACCCTTGAGGTAATTCTCTATTTCAAAACTCCCTGAGGCACAGTCTTCAAAGATTTACCTGGATATCTACTCTGTTTTGAGCAACACCTCTGTGGTTCAAAGGAAATTTTCAGTGTGCCTGGCAAATAGTAAACAGTCTGACTGACACATTAAAGATACCTTAATGAACTATGCAATTACATATTTCCTATTTCAGGGTAGTTATATATGCATTTGTGTGACTAGAATATGGAGGGTTAAGGACTCTTTAAGTATCTTTTATATGTTTAGTACAGGCCTGTAACAAAAAATAATGGAGGAATGTAATAAAATAGTATAGTTGAACAGTGGCACAGCAGGAGTGAGACGTTGTTTTTATTGAGTCTAAATTCTCCATTTAATAGTTCCTCCACCAAATATCTGAATACTTGATTCATCTTGTACCTAAAAACTTCACTCTCTCCAAAAAAAGAGATGCACTTTCACAGTAAATTTAAAACAAGCTTACCTAAACATAGCATCTTGCAAAGGCATATCGTTTCTCTGGTCTCAGAACTCTAACACAGAAATTAATGCACCCAGGACAGTCAAAAGCACCTGTGAAAGAGCAAGCAGTCTTTTCTTCCAGACATAGCATAGAGTAGCGTGATTGTTACAGTACATTTTGCCTGCATCCTGCATCTCTGGCTTTCACATTGCAAGGTATCTCATCTTCAGAAGAACAGGAGAATGAGATAGCTTTGTAGTTTCTATGCTAGCTAAAAATTTACCCAGAAAACTTCAATCTTCCTCCTTTATTTTGTACTGTCCAAGGCTTTTACAGTGAATTCTGTTACCTGACTCTTTGAAATAACCACAGAAAAGCAATTATTTCTACACAGGAGATGAAGAAACAAGTTACAAAGCAGCCAGATATTTGTTTCCCATGTTTCTCTGTCACAAATACATACACACACCTATTAAACTATTTTTTCATCTTTTATTTCATAGCATTTTAAATATATTTCATTGTCCATGGCTTCTTGAACCATTTCATACTGGTAGGGGATCTGTTTTGATTAATATGTGAGAACAGTTCTGTATGAGCCTATATTATGTTAATCTATCAACAGACTCTTGTCATACTAATGATGTTATAACTCAGTATTACAGCAGCTGCTGACATCAGTGGTTTTGGCTGACTTGGTATTTCTTGATATATTAATATTGAATTAGTGTGGATAGTAACTACATGATCTAGCTATATGAACAAAAACATAACAGAAACATTGTAAAAGTCCCTGCATCTTCTGATATATTTAGCTGAACATTTATTTCTCTCTGATTCCATATAGTAACTATTGTAGAAGAACATGTTTCATTTTTTCAAGCACAAATCGTTTTATTGACAAAATATTCTTCAAGGCTAAAACGAAAAAGAAAAAAAGAGGAAATTCTCATGACAGAAGCCATGTTTGTATTTATTCATTTGCTAAGTTACCATAAAAAGAAGCAATTTCCCATAGGTAATTCTCAATAGAATACTATGGTGTTCCACGAATAAAAGATGCTTCTTTTTTTCCATTTTTTGTTCTTCAATTAAGAACAAAAACAAACACACAAACAAAAACCACACTCATCTTCCCAATACCTCTTCCTTATATGTTATTATTGTATATGTTGTTGAAAGGAAACAATCTGGAATGAGTTGGAGAAGAAATAAAAGCCTATATCTATTTTTATTTCTCTCTTCCCATCTGATTTGTCCAAACATGAAATAAAATTGAAAATCCTTTTGATTTGCACATAAACAATCCAAAATCTTTTTCCCAAGCAGTGCCTCACATCAAACATCTATGGAAATTGCCATCTATGGAAAGGCTGGATAAGGCAATCTGCAGTCTGCAGTATCCTTACTGAAAGCATAGATACAGGAATACTGCAGGAAAAACTTCAATTGTTGGCTTTCTTGTTCCAGCTGGAATTCAGAAGTAATAGAAACTTCAATATTCATGTTAGCTTTGACCTCAAGCTTTTTATGACCAAAGAGATTTAGATGAGTTTGAGCCACCTCTACATTAAAGCACATGATTAATATTTAGCTTTTTTTCTCTTTTAAGGTTCAAACATCAATATTCTAATATTACAGGTTTCAGACTGATCCAACCTTGTGTGACATGTCAAGGCAAAGATTGACAACACTTTTCTGTAGTATAAAAATTGACATTGAAAACATGAGGATATTTCTATATTATAACTACTGTGATGTGCAGAAGCAGGCTGGTAGAGTAGAAGACTTGGTGCTCAGTGCCTGAAATCCACATAGCACAAGTGTCATTATCCCTTGACCACATGCTGGAGTATCTCTGAGCCATTTTCAAAGACAGGTGTCAAGTAACAGCTAGAGAGCACCTTGATGAAGACTCATCCAAAACAAAGAATACCTCAAGAGCACTCTGTGATGAAAATAAAATGGGCAAAGTGGAAAGAGCTGTGAGTTTAATTTCCAAACTCTTTGCTGAACTAACTTGAACTGCTAATGCAGATGCAGTCTCCACAGAGCTGGCATTTTCTCTGGATTTTGCTACCTTTGCTTCCTCATTTGAAATTCTAGCAGGATAAAAAGACACTGTAAACACTTTCTTTTTAGTGGATCTGGGTTTCAGTGTTTGTTTAATTAATTTTTCTATTAAGAATTTGAGTGCTTCAATCCTGAATGAGTAGATTAAAGAATACAAATGCAAACAGATCACTTTGAAAGATTACTGGGTTTGTGCACACAGTTGCAACAGTATTTTCACAGGGTTACTTAGGTGCTTTCACTGTGAATGTTGGACACCGAAACAATCTCTTAAGAGATCCAACAGCAGAAACTTCTGAGAGCTTAAACAGCACATCATATCAGTGATCAGTAACCTATGAAGGTTAAAAATTTACTGCAACTGTCTGTTTTGCCTAAAATCTGTTTACTAAAAATGTATCAGAGCCATAGACTGCAGCAAAGTCCGTAAGTATGAGTTCTAATAAGGAATGGTGAGTGCTTGGGATGAGCTGTTATGCTTTATTAGGACAGCAATTTGCATTTTTAGCATCCAGACCATCCACCTGGCTACATTTTATTGAACACCAAGATGAGAATATATTTCAAAATCTTGTAACTTTTCCATTTTTATTGTTTTGTATTCCTTTGGTTTTCATGGATTACTTTTTATTCCTTTGAAATTTCGCATTTGATTTTAAAAAACTTTCTGTAGGACATTTCTATTTAATTAACAACTTTGGGATCATGATTACATTTGTTTGCTCATTTTTTGAAGACAAAGATATAGCTGTGATAACCCTAGAATTGCTGTATTAGTGTTGGATGACTATGTGGAACTTGTCCAAACTTCCAAGGTATTCTAACACTTTCAAGTTACAGTTGAAAAAGTACTGCTTATTGGGCAAGAAGGTCACTGTCAGGTGTCCCCTTGACTAGGGAACTGCTATTAAGATCCCCGCATATGTATCTAAAGATGAGTCAAGTAAAGAAAATTTCTAGAGAAAAGGTGGAAAAGTATGAATGAAACAGTAAAAGTTCCTTCTTTTTTTACAGCTCCTTATCTTGGCAGAATGAGAAAGGGAAAAATTGTTCATAGAAATTATACTTCCTCTCAGTCTTCCTCCCTTCAGCCTCAGTTATTTACACAGATTAATGCCAGTAAATAGTTTCTCATCAAACTCCACTGTGAAATGAGAGCAAGGCCTAAAAGAGTTAAGTGAGTCAGCAAAAGTATCCTGCTCCATTAGATATGCTGCCTGTGTTGAAACAACATGACAGCCCATTCTTTTCTAACTACTGGAGAATGTTAGGAATGCTACAAAGTCAACGTAGTAGTTATAAATTAAGATAAGATGGGCATTTGAAGAAGACCGTGAGCCAAGAATTTAGATAAGGTGGGCATTTGACAAAGAGAGGAAGGCCACAAGTCAAGGGTTTTTGCAAGCTTCAGCAATCAGGTCAGTTAACAAAGAAAACTGAGAATGTCAAAGCAATGTAGAAGATCCAAAGAGTGAGGCTGAAGGGCGGAAAAGACCACCTAAAAGTCCTGCCTAGAGAAGATTCTGGAAGACTCCACCTCAAGCCCCATCTATTATGAATATGATGATTAGGTGTTGAAATAGTATCAATATATATGTTAAGATGATGTAATCATGTATGTAGACTGCATAAATTACCATGCCTTCCACTGACATTTTGGAACTAGTTTGTCCAGTGCGAACCGGCTAGTTCCCCAACATTGGCAATTAATACCTTTACTGCTTAAAGATAAACTGGCTTTAAGCAGTTCCTTTATTCTGAGCTTTTTTGGCATCAACTGGGATCAAGAGAGATTAGGGCAAAATAAAGGAGACTAAAAAGCCAGTGTTTAGTCCTAGATTTATGCAGACTAATTTCCACATACTCTAAAATGTGTATAAGTCTTATTTATTTCTTTATACAGGTATGCAGTAGGTGATTAACATATTAGCAAGAATTATAGCCTTTAGCAGCAGCAGCACTTTATTGATAAAATGAAGTCTCTTTCTGCTTTGCTAATTCCAGATGTATAATAAATGTCATTTTAACTATTCTTCTATGATACTGTTATTTATGTTGCTTACACAAGGCACTGACTCTTTAGGCCCCAATCAGATGGCAAAAGTCACGTACTAGTCAAAGTCAGTACTTGCTCTCTGCTTTCACACTAAGATTATAAGAGCTACTACATATCAGTTCATATTAGCCAGGACTCACTTAGGCCAAGTGGGACTCTAACAAGTCAGGAAGACTTCATATAGTGGATCCTTATGTTGATGTAGCTGTGATTTCCCTTCTGCTTTTCACTCTTAGATATGACTTTGTCCTTACTTTAAGTTGTTAAGGCAAACAATAGTGATCTTAAAAATTTCTAAGGAGTTTGCCTAATCATTCTTAAATCTCTACTTAACCATTCTCTGCTGCTCAGGAAATGGTCATTTTAGAATTTTCAAGAGTGAGAGAGAAAGATTATGCTAAAGGAAAGCAACTCCAGAATAATTACTATGACACCCTGGATATATGGATCCTTTCTCCATATTATTAGCATTTCTTATTTGGTTGCATTGAACCAAAGGGATTTTAGTTCTGTTAGGACAGGGATAGAACTTGATGAAGCAAGGATTTTTCATTAAATTGAACTTACAGTAGCTTATGGTGATGGCCAATAAGGCATAAAGGGAGAATTAACTGAGGTCTTACTGCCATCACATTGTTCAAGCCAAGTATTCACTGGAATTCGCTCAGAAGAAAACAAATAACATATTGGAATGATTTCATTCTAGCCTATCAAGCAGAAATAAATGCAGACATTGAATCTCAGAGAAACTCAGATAAAATATAGAGAGGAGTAAGCTCTAACATAGCATAATTTTCAGAAAAAAATATCGCCAAAGAACTAATATATTTCAGAAAGCAAGGCCTGTTATAGTTCCTCTGTTCCTTAGCAGAAGATAAATATTTGTATCCACAACAATTTAGGAGAGTAATAAAAGACCTAAATACCGGTAACTGCTTCTTATCCAACTGTTAGGGATGCTGAAAGTTATGTCAGTCTGAAAGCCTCAGATAAATCAGACTCTCATTTCATTTTATGACTCTTGAGCTATCCTCCTCTTTTTAAATTATATTCTCTTCTTCTCATTTCATTACTCATGAGACAACCTCACTTGTCGGTGTGGACAGAACAAGCTATAATGGAAACTTGAGTGAACTATAGGTTAAAAATGTAAACTAGAAAGCAGCAATCAGATTTAGTGCAACAGAAACACACATACTGAAAAAAACCTTTTACAAATTTACTAGTAACAGAAAGAGAGGTGAGAGTCAAACAGGTCCTTTGTGTGACGTACAACCAGGCAGCAGAGCTACAGAGAAAAATAGAAAAGACTGAAGAATTATACACATAAACAACAGGAGCACTAGATGTATTCATTCGACATGTTTTCAAATTACATCTGTTGTGCTTTTGGGAATGGTAGAGTTTATTTAGCTGGGAGTGAATAGTGTAAGAGAGGATACTTAAAGAAAAGTCACAGTAGTTAGTGCAGCAGATGAAAAGTGATAGTGAAGCTAGAATTATGCTTAAATAACTTGAATAAACAGAAGATGGTACAGTTAAGCAATCTCAACTGAGCTGGTTTACTACAAACCTATATAATGTAAAGTAATGCTTTGTTGAGTTAGCATGAACAGAAACATCAAGCTAAAAACTTGTGGTGCTCCAGCAGGATTCTGGTAACATATGGAGAGGACTCTCAACGACTAGAAAGCAGCACTAATGTGAATGGCCTTGGTTAAGAAAACCAATGCCACTGAACTGGCATGGGGAACATCATCTGTTGTGTACTTTAAAAATATACAGGACCTTAATCTATTTTTTTATATTTATTATATATTATTAGAGAGTTATTCAAGAAATTAAAGACTAGATGTTGTCTTTAGCATGAAAATATTCAAGGGCAAGCAAGTTTATTCTTCAAGAAGGAGATTGAAGCCATGCTCTTCTGTAAAATTACATAGTTATAAGCTATGGAGGTGAAGGAATGAGAATATACTCCATTCCTGCTGAAGGAGTACACTAATTTGTACTAGAAGTTAAATAAGGAAAAGAGTTCTTGATTCTGTAGGTTGTCTTAAGCCTATCAAGAAAAAACCTATTCTCTGAAAAGCTTATTAAGCACTGGAACAGGCTGCTCAGGGAAGTGGTTGAGTCACCATCTTTGGAGGTATTTAAAAGATATGTTGATGTGACACTCATGCACATGGTTTAGTGGAGGACTTGGCAGTGTTACGTTAACGGCTGGATTCAAAGCTCTCCGAGATCTTTTCCAACCTAAATGATTCTATGACTCAATTGACCTGAATCAGTTGACAGAGCACCCCTTCTTCAGAAATCTCTTTCCAAAACCAGATTATTTTATAACTTCAGAAAATATATCTGTCTTTGCAACAGCATTATGTTAATTGATATTTTTTTATTCTAACCAACCTGGAAAAAAAAAAAAGCTGAAAACATTTTATGCTTTAAAAAACCCTTCTCTAAGGGTTCACTCAATAAGCTTCAGGTTTAGAACTACAGAGTGGCGGTAGAAAACAAACAAACCTAAACCAAAACCAAACACACACAACAGAATAAAGCCACAAACACATTTTCCTTGTTAATTTTGCATGACAATTATAATCAAGAGCTAGTTAATCTGAACTGAAGTTCATCTNATGGTTTAGTGGAGGACTTGGCAGTGTTACGTTAACGGCTGGATTCAAAGCTCTCCGAGATCTTTTCCAACCTAAATGATTCTATGACTCAATTGACCTGAATCAGTTGACAGAGCACCCCTTCTTCAGAAATCTCTTTCCAAAACCAGATTATTTTATAACTTCAGAAAATATATCTGTCTTTGCAACAGCATTATGTTAATTGATATTTTTTTATTCTAACCAACCTGGAAAAAAAAAAAAAAAGCTGAAAACATTTTATGCTTTAAAAAACCCTTCTCTAAGGGTTCACTCAATAAGCTTCAGGTTTAGAACTACAGAGTGGCGGTAGAAAACAAACAAACCTAAACCAAAACCAAACACACACAACAGAATAAAGCCACAAACACATTTTCCTTGTTAATTTTGCATGACAATTATAATCAAGAGCTAGTTAATCTGAACTGAAGTTCATCTGATCATAGTGTATGTGTCTACTTCTCTTGTCCTATGGCTGAACGGGGCTCCTAGGCAGAATTGTAAACCAGCTTTGTGTAAGAGTTGAAAGAAGAGAGAGAAAGAAATGAAGAAATAAATACCAGAGAAAATATGAGCTCTGTTCATGGTATCTAACTGCAACTTCCTTAAATCTAGTTCACAGTTTGTGAGTTGAAGAAAACAGAGAAGGGATAAAAATAACACCTCAGCCACTCTGATAATAACATTTCAAGGAACTGGAAAATACTCAGCAATTTGGAACATATTTAATGGTAGTTGGTACAGAAAAGCAAAAGTGATGTTATCAATCTTTCCACACATTGCAGGAAAAGTGACATTTAACATTTACAGTAATTACAGTTTTCAGGAGAAAAAGTAAACTGCAATATAGTATTAAATATCTTGTACTTCAAAACAAATTAACTTTGAATAGATCAGTTTTTCTGTGTGCATGACCAGACAGGGCAAACCACGGATCAGATCTGAAATGAGAGCATAGTCAAACATATGTCCTACAGAATGATCTGTGGAGTTGCAGAGATGTTTAGAGGGAGGTTGTCTTTTGTGAAATAAACTATGGTAGATAAAATCTTGCAGATAATATAGGATAAATTATTAAACAAACAACCCCAGACCTGATCTATAATAAAGGTTAGAGTTATATAATTATGCATCAAGTATACAAAAAATGCATTGTAATTAGCACCTAAAATGTTATATTTCTTAAGTCCTTTCATTACGGATATTATTTATAGCTTACCATCTGGAAACAACCATGTCAACAAATTTAGATACTGAGGTTAAACATTAAGCTGCAGTACCATAAAACCTATATTGTCAAACTTCTCTAAGATTTCTTGAGAGGTTTTATCTTATTACCTATGTGATAGCTAAGTGGTTTTACCTAGTTTCAATGTTTCAGGAAACTGAAATTCACAATATTTTTCCCATAATTTAAAAGCCAGTTTTCCCAATGAACCCCGATAAGTACTTTGTTTCACTTAGAGGACCAAGTTATCTAGGTTACTCAGATCATCATCAGCAACTTCAGTTAGTCTCCTTGACTTTGCTTTGAAATAATTGAAGAATCGCACTCTGTTTTCTTCTCTTGGGAGAGGGATATCAGCAGAAAACTGTGAAGAACAACTGAAGAATGATATGGTCTTCAATATGAAAGAACAATATGCTCTGCTGCTTGAAAAGTGTACATGTCCTTTTGGCGTATTGTTTTCAGCTATATTGGGGCAGGATGGTTTTGGATATAATTGTTTAGATAACTTCCATGATTTCCTTCTTCTGTCCTTGATTTTTAAGACATTCTCATGAAAAGACTGAGAGGCTATATATTTTTTGAAGCTTAATAAGGATAGATTATTGTTAATCCACCAAGGGCTTCTCTTGGGAAAGATTTATACACAAAATAAATTGTACAGAATATTAAGCACATGTGTTATGTAGACTTCAATGACCTAGCTTACAGGATTTTTAAAATTAATTAAAAATAAATGCCACTGAGCAGAAATAAGATAGGTATTGAAATTGAAATTAGAAATCCAAACATTCAAGTGCTGACTGATCTTAGTCATCAGTTCAAAAACGATACAAATGAATCATAGAATGGCATGGTTGGAAGGGACCTTACCATACCATGATAGAGTATTTTGGGTTGGAAGGGATCATCCAGGGTTTAAAGATCATCCAGTTCCAACTTTCCTGCTGAGTGATCAGGGACACCTTCCACCATATCAGATTGCTCAGAGTTCCATTCAACCTGGCCTTGAACACTTCCAGGGATGGGGCATCCACAGCTTTTCTCAGAAAAGAAAGGATGAAATAGGAATATAGTCAGATTCTAGTCTCTAGGATTTGCCAGCTGTTTGTGTTCTAGACAAAGACAACTAAATGAAAAAAGTACCTGGGTCCTATACTTTTATGCTCTGCCTTCAGTAAAATGAAACCATTAAATTTTGCTATTACACTGGTAGTCACACCAATAATAATAGTTGCTTATAATTAATTGTAGAATCATATTATTGTCTGGGAACATTATTAATTCATATCCCTGAATAGCTTTTTTTATAGGCTTCATTACAGGTGGAAACAAAAGAAGGTAAAGTGGCCCCACTGTTTTGATCCCACTGAAAAAAACTTAAAACCACCCCATAAGTTCCTAATTAAGAGGCTTCTGTGGAAGGATTAAAAGGATTATTCTTAAAACAAAGTACAGACCAGGCAACTTGATAGAGCAAGCACTTCTAGATCCACTACAAAATTCATTCTTTGCCACTCCTAGTCCTCTACTTAGAAATATGCCCCCATAGGGAAACTCCAAATCTGGCAATTTCTCCTCCTCCTACCTGATCCAGGCTGGACCAGAGCTCCTCCATTTTTCCGTGCTGGGGGAGGGAAGTGGAGGAAATCCCAACTCCTAGACTAAAGCTTATATCCTGCCTTACCACAGGCAGAGGGTGCACTTTGTCTGTCAGTCTACCCTACCCAAATAATCAGTATACTAAATCTAGTTCACTGAAGAAATTGTCCTTAGCTGGAAAAGAAAGAAAGAAAGAAAA